>CM069861.1:205730398-205887898 GCA_036172795.1 Pelodytes ibericus
ACTGTCTTGCTTTGTGTGGTACATCCCGCGTTTAGAGGCTATGTCTCACCGAGCTCTCCAGCTTTTCGGGACATTGGTTAAGCTTAGTGGACTTCGTGATTTAATTCACTGAAGGATGCATACTGCGCATACTTGCATATATGTGACCCCAGAAGTAAATAAAATAAAAAAAACTAATAAATATAAATAAATATTTAAAAAACAATTACAAAAATATAATAAAAATAAATTATATATCTGTATATATTTATTAATAATATATATATATATATATATATATATATATACCGTATATTTCAAGATATATAGCATAGTAGAATTAAAAACATCATATTTTATATACAATTAGATCATAATAATATAAATGAATATTTTCAATACACGTAAATAAATATAAAATACTAATGACCTAAATTCAACAATTTAAAGTTATACATAAATAAATGCATATAATAAATAATACAATTATATGTCATTTAACAAAGAATGTACATGAAAACCAACACAATCTTAGTAACCCAAATAAAATGTATGGATGACTATGTATCTATATGTTCATAAAAATATATCCTTTAACCCAGAGCTGTTATGTTTTGTTAAATTACCTGCGTGATAATTGCAACAATTAGGTCCAAATATTGTAGTATATTAGGAATATTCCAATTAAGATTTTTTTTTTCATCAAATATGTTGTTTTGCTTATAAATAGCCACGTTTAAATATCTGTTAATGTCCTTTTAGGCCCTTTAAAGTTCAATTCTCCCAAAAATTGCTGGAGATTTAAAATGGCCAAACCTTAGTATCAAATTCAGCCCTACTTTGGATGGTAGTTTGCCATTGCTGTTGAACATGGCTCCAGTAGAGGATCTCTTCTCAAGTAGCACCTCTTCAGCAAATAAACATGTTAAACGAGTCTAAAGGTACAAGAATGTCATACACCATAGTCATACACCACACAGTTACCCAACCAGCTGCTACCTTGAGTGACTGGACAAACCCAGGAGATACCTAGAGGGTGCTAAAATCCAATAAAATGGATAATTTAATGATGTATTATATCCTGCTTTAAGCAGGACAGTCCTGATTTGGGGTCACTATTAGGTTGGCCTGGTTTACATTATGACACAACACAAGAGCGCGGAAACTTCCACTCCCAGATTGCACACATTCGATGGCCTGTCCAGAGGCCTTGTCATGGACACTGCTTACCCCTGCCCGTTAGACTGAAAGGGTCAATGGTGCCTCACCAAAACTATCACCAAAAATACTCATCTTTACACAGAACCTTACATTAAATTAATGATATAAACATTTAATGTCCTTTTCAAGGGACTTTATCATATCATCTACACATGGTTTTTACTGTGGATGTACAGAATAAAAAAAGATTGAAAATAACCTATACA
This sequence comes from Pelodytes ibericus, assembly GCA_036172795.1. Lineage (NCBI taxonomy): Eukaryota > Metazoa > Chordata > Amphibia > Anura > Pelodytidae > Pelodytes > Pelodytes ibericus. The sequence continues at coordinate 205,731,805 of CM069861.1, forward strand.
TTGTGTTAGCAAGATTGAAAGCAAGTACCTTTTTTTAGATGTGTCTGTGGAGTCTCCTGTTTATGACATCACCTGTGACTTGATATGCAAACGAACTACTTTGCAATGAGCCACAGGTGATGTCATAAACTGGAGACAAGGTACCCAAGTTATAGATCCTTTGCAACCATTTTCTATTCTTTACATTCCCAGTAAAAACAATCTATGTTTGAAACCGTCTATTTAACTGTGCATAAATCAGAGAGAGTAAACTACAAGAAAAGATGCACGTCTTGACTTTTTTTTCTGGTTGACATTGCAATTTTACAGACAGTAGGTGTGTGCTGGGGTTTAGTAGAAATCCCCAATACAGAAGCAAAAAAAAAACTTAGTTAATCTGCCTTCAGGCATGGCTGTTTAAGGAATGGTTTAACAGGTTAAAAAGGTAGTGCAGCATTAACATGAAATTCAAAGCGAAATGATGAAAACAAAAAATAAAGAGTAAATACCTACAAGTAAATAGGAAGAACATTCCTACTACTTAATGTTATTTAAATATGAAGATCAGCGGATTAAAGCCACATGCTTGGAATGTTTCTTTTCCCAGACACAAGAGAATGCTTGCTAGGTGCATGCGCAACATTGTGCTCGTGTGCAGTAGCGATCCTGGCTTCAGATGCCAGGATCTAAAGTGGGTGACAGTGTTACCGCACAGACACCCCCATCCCCTGTGCCCCGCCCCCTCCCCAGGCTCCACCTCTCCACTGTCTTGATTCACCCAGGGGGGCAAAGTTGGGAGGTATGGTGTGTAGTAATGTGAGTGTGCATAGGTGAGTGTTATGTGTGAGAGTGTGCTTGTGTGTATTAGTGAAGCCCCGACACTCACCTCCTCCTAGGCTGTCAGGGAGAGTTGGACGTCTGCGCGCCCCCCCTCCCTGGTTACTGTTATTTTATCGGAACAGGTCTGGCGTTGAGACATTGGAAGAAGATTGTGCACATGCGCGGGCTCATAAAGGGGGCGCGCATGCGCGAGCTTTACAATTTGTTTACGCACAGCTGCCTCCATCCTGGATTGCATCTGTGGAGAGGGCAGTTGGAAGGAGGTCCCAGAAGATCCCTGACATCAGCAGGGAGGTGGCTGATTGGCAGGCTCCACCCCTTGTCCTTAAGCATGCCCCCTGATCATCCATCCATCCAGTCTCTATTCTGTCTCTCTCATTTCAGCTATTTTCCTAGAGTTTTTGCCCATTATTCTGCCTGTTCCTGCTATCTGTTTACGCTCTCAGCAATCCAGTCTCCTGTTCCTGTCTCAGACTGGATTAATTTTGCACTGCTGTGCTATCGCCAACTTTCAGGGTATCCTGTTACATTGAGGAATTACCTTGTCATCGGGAGTCTCGCATGGGGGGTGCTGTCTCCTGCCAAAAGGGTTCCACTAAAAGCAACATCCTGGCCGGCGGCCGGTCAGGTATGATAGTTAGACCTGGGGCAACTAAAGAGTGTTTGGCAGTCTATAGCTTACTGGATTTACCATTTTGTCTGTTATGAGTGATAGGTGTTGTAGTCCTGACAGTACATACATGTTCAGGAGGTTCGTCCATAGCTGTGTCTATGATATCCTCCTCACTGAGGTCTGATGCATCAAAAGACCTGCACTTCATATCAGACCACTCATCATCAGTTGCAGGTGTAAGAGGCTGATAAGCAGAAAACAGCTTCAGGAACAAATATTGTTTCAGGTGCTTTATGTGCACTTTCCCCAGTAGTACTGCATGGAGGAATTGTATGGATTTTCTCCAGTGTAAGTGTAACAGTTACATAGTAACATAGTAACATAGTAATTTAGGTTGAAAAAAGACACAAGTCCATCAAGTTCAACCCTTCTACCTATCATTACAGATTTTGATCCAAAAGAAGGCAAAAAACCCCTAAGGAAGCTATTTCGAATTTTGCCTCCTGGGGGAAAAAATTCCTTCTTGACTCCAAGAGGCAATCAGATTTCTCCTTGGATCAATAAGCTCTTTTATTAATGCTTATTCTATTATTAATAGCCCTGTATGTTCTGCTTTCCTAAAAAAACATCCAAACCATTTTTAAATGCATCTATTGTGGTTGCTAGCACTACCTCTCTTGGCAGTGAGTTCCATAACTTTATTGTCCTAACCGTAAAGAATCCCTTCCTTTGCTGTCTATGAAATCTTTGCTCTTCCAGTCTGAGGGGGTGACCTCTTGTTCTTTGTACCTTTCTGTTAATGAACAGGTCACTGGAGAGCTCTTTATATTGGCCCTGCAAATATTTATATAATGTTATCATATCCCCTCTGAGACGCCTTTTTTCTAACGTATATAAATTCAATTTTTTAAGTCTCTCTTCATAACTAAGATCCTCCAAACCCCTTATTAATTTTGTAGCTCTCCTTTGCACTTTTTCTAGTTCCTTAATATCCTTTTTAAGGACTGGTGCCCAGAACTGTACTGCATATTCAAGGTGAGGTCTTACCATTGATTTGTAAAGAGGCAAGATGATATCCTCCTCCCGTGAATCTATACCTCGTTTTATACATGCCAATATCTTATTGGCCCTTGCAGCTGCTGACTGGCATTGGGCACTGTTGCCAAGTTTGTTGTCTATAATTATTCCTAAATCCTTTTCATTAGTAGTTTTTCCCAGGGAAAAACCATTTAACGTATATGTTGCTTTGTTATTATTTTTCCCATAATGCATAACTTTACATTTGTCTATATTGAACCTCATTTGCCACTTTACTGCCCAGTCCCCCACTCTGTCCAAATCTTCCTGTAAAGAAAAAACATCAAGATTAGTCTTTATTGCCTTACCTAATTTAGTGTCGTCCGCAAACATGGAGACATGGCTCTCAGCACAATGTGGCAGATCATTAATAAACAAATTAAAAAGAAGAGGGCCCAAAACAGACCCCTGAGGTACTCCGCTTAATACCCTTGTCCAATTTGAGAATTTTCCATTTACAACAACCCTTTGTGTTCTATCTTTTAGCCAATTTTCAATCCACATACACACATTTGCCCCCAAACCTATTTCTCTCAATTTGTAGAGTAACCTTTTGTTTGGAACTGTATCAAATGCTTTCGCAAAATCCAAATAGATCACATCAACTGCCACGCCTAGATCTATATTTTTACTGACTTCTTCATAGAATGTTATTAAGTTTGTTTGACAAGACCTGTCTTTCACAAAACCATGTTGACTTTTGCTAATTATATTCTGGTTCAAGATGTATTCTTGAGTGTATACCTTTAGCAATCCTTCAAATAGTTTCCCCACTACAGATGTCAAGCTCACTGGCCTATAATTACCTGGCAGAGAGTTTGATCAATTTTTAAATATTGGAATGACATCCGCCTTTCGCCAGTCTGTTGGCACTGTACCTGAACTGAATTAATCCCTAAAGATCATGAATAGTGGCCTGGCCAGAATTATGCTTAACTCTCTAAGTACCCTTGGGTGTATACCATCTGGTCCTGGGGCCTTGTCTATCTTAACAGAGTGTAATTGCTTAAGCACTTTTTCCTGTGTCAGCCAATCCCATGTTTGCGGCGAATGTCCCATAACTTCCTGTAGCAGGGGCTCGTCCATCTGCTCTTCCTTAGTATAAACAGAAGAAAAAAAAGTATTTAAAATGTCTGCTTTCTCTCTGTCCTCACTTACCAAATTTCCCATTTGGGATAACAAGGGCCCAACATTTTCCCTCTTTAGCTTTTTTCCATTTATATATTTATAAAACATTTTGGGGTTAGTTTTACTCTCCTTGGCAACCCTTTTCTCATTTTCCAATTTAGCCATTTTAATTGCCTTTTTGCAGGCTTTGTTGGCCTCTTTGTACTCTATAAATGATAATGCTGATCCCGTGTTTTTATAATGTTTGAATGCCATTTTCTTGTTTTGTACTTCCTGTTTCACGTTACCTGTAAGCCACATTGGTTTTGATTTGTGTCTTTTGCATTTGTTTCCCAAAGGTATATATTGGGATGTGTACTTTTGTAATGTGTGCTTAAAGGCATTCCACTTGTCTTCTGTGTTTAGTCCAGAAAACAATCGTTCCCAGTCTAAATGTTCAATCGATGCCCTTAGTCCATCAAAGTTAGCCCTTCTAAAATTATCTAAAAAAATCTGTATTAGTGAGTGTTATGTGGGGCTATTTGTTTGTGTGTGTATTAGTGAGTGTTATGTGGGGCCATTTGTTTGTGTGTGTATTAGTGAGTGTTATGTGGGGCCATTTGTTTGTGTGTGTATTAGTGAGTGTTATGTGGGGCCGTTTGTTTGTGTGTGTATTAGTGAGTGTTATGTGGGGCCGTTTGTTTGTGTGTGTATTAGTGAGTGTTATGTGGGGCCGTTTGTTTGTGTGTGTATTAGTGAGTGTTATGTGGGGCCGTTTGTTTGTGTGTGTATTAGTGAGTGTTATGTGGGGCCGTTTGTTTGTGTGTGTATTAGTGAGTGTTATGTGGGGCCGTTTGTTTGTGTGTGTATTAGTGAGTGTTATGTGGGGCCGTTTGTTTGTGTGTGTATTAGTGAGTGTTATGTGGGAGAGAGTGTCTGTGTGTATTAGTGAGTGTTATGTGGGAGAGAGTGTCTGTGTGTATTAGTGAGTGTTATGAGGGAGCAAAATAAGGTAGGGAGGCCTCTAGAGGAGGCAGGAGGTATAAAAGCACATAAATGATAACTTTTAAATGCATGACTCAGAAGCTCAGTCTAGAACCCTGAAAGAGAGTGTGTTTGTGTGTATTAGTGAGTGTTATGTGGGAGAGCTAAGGACTATGACTGAATGATATTTTTGTTTATTGCACATTCGTTTATTTGTTCTTTCATTTCAGATTCAGAATTCGGACGAATTGACAAGAGTCAATCTTAAAATGAATTTGTCCCATAATGAATGCCCAAGTCTACTTGGCATGTCTACGAATAGACTTCTTCGACGCACAAAAAACGCTATCCATGTTTCATGGTTAACAAAAAAGCCTTGCAATTTAATTTAAACAAATGATCAATTTACTATTTTTGCTCAGAAATGTAGGCTATTTTGGTAAATTTCTTCAAATTTCAGAAGGTAGTCTGTTGTTTTAAAGACCAGAAATCGTTCATTCAAAGACACCAGGGTTCATGGCTAGGTCTGTGACGGCTGACAGAATATCATTATATTATCCTTCACAAAGTCCAGTAGATGCTCACCCTGGACAGTGCTGGGGCCTATCCCTACTGAAGAATAAGATGCTGGTATGATCACAAGTGGCTTCAAACTTGATCTCACCTGACCAGGAGCCAGGATAAAATGTGGAAGCCATGTCTCCGTGCTGCCCCAACACATGATATCTAGATCAGACAAAGTAATGCAAACTTCCAGGATACCTAACGTGAGTGCCTAGGCACCCAACATATTGAGGATGGTTGATGGTCTATGTTAATGAGGTAGGATGGTTCAGCCAGGCCCCATGTTGCTCCCTTCTCGTGCATTGCTGTAGCTGTCTTCACATTGATAACACTAGGCTGATTATTCCAATCCCTTCCTAGACATGGGACTATAAAATAGGCAGGACTGTGCCAGGAAGCCACACAGACTGAGGATGCATATTGAGAGAGCAAGTTGACAAGTGAACAACAAAAAAATAGGCATTAACCTAATGGATGTGTGTGTGTGTGTGTATGTATGTATGTATGTATGTATGTATGTATGTATGTATATATATATATATATATATATATTTACTTCTGAGCTAAATGCTCCTGGGAGATTGAAACAACCGGCAGCCTGCTCTTATCCGGGTCATATGATCACAGTGATAAACAATCCGATTGGTTTTCTCACCAGCATTTAAATATGCCAAAAAATTTGATTTACCTTTGACATGAAGAGGTTAATAGCAGAATTGGAAAGATTGGCAAATTGGAGGAGCTTTTCCAACTATATTGCCTGCTTTTTGCAGTTTTCAGTTCAGTTTCAGTGAATTAACCTCCTATGTACATATATATATATATATATATACATACTTGCAATTTTATTTCACCCCCACCCTCAGGTGTTAATATCCTGTGATATCGAAGCTTGGCACGATAATGACATCACATTTTGTGGGTTTTATATTTCTTAATAAACAGAATTCTAAAAATACTATATTCTACTAATTTGTCTATTACAATGTGTAGATTTTTTTTTTTTTTAAACATCCCTTCAAGTGATACTCTATCATTTGTCCATGACATGTACCCTTTAAGTGATCACTGGGTTTAGCTAGAGAGGTGTGTATGCAAAAACTGTAACATTATTAAGGTGTGATGGGGGCACATAGGGTTGTTGTCAACCTCTAATGGGAGAAGTTAGTAAGTCAAGGATGGTAATGACAAATTACTCCCAACTTTCTGGCCAAGGATCCTGGGAGATAAAGGTTCCTAAAGTGGCTGGGTTACATGACACTACTAGACTGAGCCCCAATGGACTGTACTTAGGCAGCAGTAAGAAATTTGAAACATCGGCCATGTTTCAGGGACACATATTTGTTCCACATGTTGCAGAAAGAGCATGCAAAGTGCAGTCAGACAATCTGTAGGATATACGCACAGACACAATCCAATGAATTAATCATGGTGAGATCTCCACCCTGATTAATTAATTGGATTGTGTCTGTGTGTATACACATCCGACATCCTGCCGGGCTGCACTTTGCATGCTCTTTCTGCAGCATGTGGAACAAATGTGTCCCTGGCGACTTTGGACAGGATCCTCAAATATATGATAAAAAAAAATGATCAAAGACAGAGTAGAATTGCATGTAAATCCACACCTTATAAGAAAAATGTGTTTTTAAATGTTTCGGTGGTGTCCTCGGCTTCTGTCATCACCTGTGACTTGGTTTGCTAATTAACTACATTCAATAGGACATGTGTAATTTGCATGTCAAGACACAGGAAATATTTAGAAGATTTTTTTTTTCTGTTCCTTTATGCATGTCTGCGCAGTCTCCTGTTTATGACATCACTGGTAGCCAAGTATGCAAATTAACTGCTTTTTCAATGGGAAATGTGTCATTTGCATATCAGGCCACAGGTGACGTCATACACAGGAGCAGGGCCGGCGCTACCGTAAGGCAGCACAGGCGGCTGCCTTAGGGCGCACCAATGGGGGGGCGGGAAAATCGCCGGCTCCCCCAGACCCCAGTACTTACCTCCATGCCGCTGTTCAGATCCGTGGCTGAGAGGGAAGCGCTGTGCGCTCCCCTCAGGCCGTGCGCATTCAATAAAGTGTGTTGAAACTTTTTTTTTCAACACACTTTATTGAATGCGCACGGCCTGAGGGGAGCTCACAGCGCTTCCCTCTCAGCCACGGACCTGAACAGCGGCATGGAGGTAAGTACTGGGGTCTGGGTTAAGGGGGGAGGAGGGAGGTATAACGAGCAATTCCTGTGTATCTCACTGGCATAATGTTCCTGGGCATCTTAATGGCATAATATTCCTGGGCTATGACTGGCATAATATTCCTGGGCTATGACTGGCATAATATTCCTGGGCTATGACTGGCATAATATTCCTGGGCATCTGACTCGCATAATATTCCTGGGCATCTGACTGGCATAATATTCCTGGGCTATGACTGGCATAATATTCCTGGGCTATGACTGGCATAATATTCCTGGGCATCTGACTCGCATAATATTCCTGGGCATCTGACTGGCATAATATTCCTGGGCTATGACTGGGCATCTGACTGGCATAATATTCCTGGGCATCTAACTGGCATAATATTCCTGGGCATCTAACTGGCATAATATTCCTGGGCATCTGACTGGCATAATATTCCTGGGCTCTGACTGGCATAATATTACTGGGCATCTGACTGGCATAATATTACTGGGCATCTGACTGGCATAATATTACTGGGCATCTGAATGGCATAATATTCCTGGGCATCTGACTGGCATAATATTCCTGGGCTATGACTGGGCATCTGACTGGCATAATATTCCTGGGCTATGACTGGCATAATATTCCTGGGCATCTAACTGGCATAATATTCCTGGGCATCTAACTGGCATAATATTCCTGGGCATCTGACTGGCATAATATTCCTGGGCTCTGACTGGCATAATATTACTGGGCATCTGACTGGCATAATATTACTGGGCATCTGAATGGCATAATATTCCTGGGCATCTGACTGGCATAATGTTCCTGGGCATCTGAATGACATAATATTCCTGGGCATCTAACTGGCACAATATTCCTGGGCATCTGACTGGCATAATATTCCTGGGCTATGACTGGCATAATATTCCTGGGCATCTAACTGGCATAATATTCCTGGGCATCTGACTGGCATAATATTACTGGGCATCTGAATGGCATAATATTCCTGGGCATCTGAATGGCATAATGTTCCTGGGCATCTGACTGGCATAATGTTCCTGGACATCTGAATGGCATAATATTCCTGGGCATCTAACTGGCATAATATTCCTGGGCATCTGACTGGCATAATATTCCTGGGCTCTGAGTGGCATAATATTCCTGGGCATCTGACTGGCATAATATTCCTGGGCATCTGAATGGCATAATATTCCTGGGCTCTGACTGGCATAATATTACTGGGCTCTGACTGGCATAATGTTCCTGGACATTTGACTGGCACACTATTCCTGGGCTCTGACTGGCATAATATTCCTGGGCATCTGACTGGCATAATATTCCTGGGCTCTGACTGGCATAATATTCCTGGGCATCTGAATGGCATAATATTCCTGGGCATCTGACTGGCACACTATTCCTGGGCTCTGACTGGCATAATATTACTGGGCTCTGACTGGCATAATGTTCCTGGGCATCTGAATGGCATAATATTCCTGGGCATCTGAATGGCATAATATTACTGGGCTCTGACTGGCATAATGTTCCTGGACATCTGAATGGCATAATATTCCTGGGCATCTGAATGGCATAATGTTCCTGGGCATCTGACTGGCATAATATTACTGGGCTCTGACTGGCATAATATTCCCATTGAAATACTGGTAAGTTTGTTGTTTTAACTTTACTTCATTTTAAATATTGTATTTGTTCCCATTTTGTTTCTTCACTTCAAAATAAGATATATGCAGTGTGCATAGGAATTTGTTCATAGTTTTTGGTTTTACTATAGTCCGGCCCTCCAACGGTCTGAGGGACAGTGAACTGGCCCCCTGTTTAAAAAGTTTGAGGACCCATGGGCTAAATACTGGCATATTGAGTGGCAAAATAGTGTGTCTCAGGTTATGTGTGAATTGGTGTAACTGTGTGTGTGTAAGTGGTAAGGGTGTCTGTGTGTGTGACTGCAAGGGTGTCTTTGTGTTTAAGGGTTTCAATGTGTGACACATTTAGAGCATGCGAGTTGAATATTTAGATTTATTTTCTACACTATACATTATTCATATATATATATATATATATATATATATAATTTAAGGAGGCTTAATGGTGTGGGAGGCGTGGCGGATCAGAGCAGGGGGGCACCAAAATGCACCTTCGCCTGTGTAGACGAAAATCCTTGCACCGGCCCTGCACAGGAGACACATTTTTCTCCTCATTTATGCATTTATTTGGAGTTTTGTCGACACAATTTTGTATTCTCTATATTCACAGTAAATACAAGGTTTGGGTGTCATAGTCTCTTTAAGGCTAAGGGTGACTATTCTTAAACTTTGCTATCATAGCTTTGAGACTCCAAATATTTTGACTTATACAATGTAATGTGTCTTTCCAAATATTTAGGTTTATTTAGGAAAAGAGATGCGCTTGCTAGAGAAAAATATATTGCATTTTATTTTTCTAAAACATAAAAAAAACTATTTATCTAGCATGCATGTGTTAATGATTTTGGATTATAGCCTTCTACATTACTGCCCTACAAAGTCTTATTTTAAGATAATACAAATAATTCAGCATCTATTATAAGGTGTAAATCTCCAGTTCTCTTGATATGGTTTTAAATGACTGATATTTTTCTCTTCTGCAAAAATATGAGAAGTAGACAGTCGTTTCTGTCTGCCAACTGATTATGCAGCCATGTTGTTTAAAAGCCTGAATAATTTAAATTAGCATCCCTATGATGTCAGGTGACTGGACTGGCATGAAGAGTATGGCAGCCCCTGTGGAATGAAATTTGATATGCTTTTCCAATACAGGACCCTTTTTTTTTTCCCTCTCTGCCCCTTTTTTAATTGCAAGCAGTTTTTTATTTGGCTTCGGCCTAGATCTGCACCTGTTTCCCATCTCTGAGCAGCTGCTAATTAAGTAGAAAATGGTTGGTTTGGAAATGTCGCCTGCAAACGCTTGAGCGAGCTATTGATCATATTGACAGAAAAGCCACAAAGTGATCCAAAAAAAAAATTGTATTTTTTTAAATTTAATTAAAGAGAATTATTTTGCTCTGTCCCTACCAGCCCCAACATATTTAATTTCCATTACAATGATCAAAACCCCTCTTGCTGTTATTTACCATTGTAATATTAATTAATATTACAGAAGTATTATTTGTACAGATAGGCACTTAGCAGTGACTTCTGTATAGTGCTGAGTGACTTGTTGATGTATATATTGTATGTTATTAATTTTAGTAACATGTTATTCTACCTTACATTGAAAGGGAAAGACCTTTATTGCAGATGTTGGAGGAATATTATGGGCTTTATTAGTGAGAGACGCAATTATAGGGAATTGATAAGGCCAAAGTACTAGTGTGAAAGATCGAGCTGCAGCCTATGCGATACAGAGATCAGGTGTCTGGTGCTCATAGCTTAAACACAATGCAATGGAAGGGACAGACACCGCCATGTAATGGGACTGACCCATTAAACCCAGGAATTCTTCCCTTTTTGGTAAGTAGCAGCCATTCCCCAAATCTAATTAGTTGAGCCAGTTAGGCGGTAGAGTAATCACAAAAGACTTTGGCAGTATACCTTCTATCATAAAAGGGACACTCCCACCGAAAAGCTGATTTCAGATATGTATGTAGTGGTTTTGGGTGTCCTTCCCCCCTCCCCAGAGACTTCACAGCACTAGTATCTCACTTTGGGGCTGGGGACACAGAATGCAGAAAAAGACTGTGACGGTGGAGACAGCAAGGGACTCTCCTCTCACACAAGTGCATGCAGGGCCGTCTTTAATAGTGATTGGACCCTGGGCAAGCATTTGCTTGGGCCCCCAGGACCCTGCCCCCTCCCCTGCATGCAATCACTCCATCCATCGCAATGTTTTACCATTAATATTCAGTATTATTTTGCCATTAATATGCCACAGAAATTTTCCCATTAAAATGCCAATATTATTGTGCCATTCAGATACCAGTAATATTGTACTATTAAGATGCCCCAGCCAATTTGCCCATTAAGATACAAGTATTATTGTACCATTAAAATGCCATAATTGTTGTGCCATTCAGATACCAGTAATATTATGCCAGTCAGAGCCCAGTAATATTGTGCCAGTCAGATGCCAGTAATATTGTGCCAGTCAGATGCCAGGAATATTGTGCCATTCAGAGCCCAGGAATATTGTGCCATTCAGAGCCCAGGAATATTGTGCCAGTCAGAGCCCAGTAATATTGTGCCATTCAGAGCCCAGGAATATTGTGCCAGTCAGAGCCCAGTAATATTGAACCAGTAAGAGCCCAGAAATATTGTGCCAGTCAGAGCCCAGGAATATTGTGCCAGTCAGATGCCTGTAATATTGTCACATTTAGAGCCCAGGAATATTGTGCCAGTCAGATACCAGGAATATTGTGCCAGTCAGAGCCCAGTAATATTGTGCCACTCAGAGCCCAGTAATATTGTGCCAGTCAGATACCAGGAATATTGTGCCAGTCAGAGCCCAGGAATAGTGTGCCAGTCAGAGCCCAGGAATAGTGTGCCAGTCAGAGCCCAGTAATATTGTGCCAGTCAGAGCCCAGTATTATTGTGCCAGTCAGAACCCAGGAATATTGTGCCAGTCAGATACCAGGAATATTGTGCCAGTCAGATGCCTGTAATATTGTGACATTCAGATACCAGTAATATTGTGCCAGTCAGATACCAGGAATATTGTGCCAGTCAGATGCCTGTAATATTGTGACATTCAGATACCAGTAATATTGTGCCAGTCAGATGCCTGTAATATTGTGCCAGTCAGATACCAGGAATATTGTGCCAGTCAGAGCCCAGTATTATTGTGCCAGTCAGAGCCCAGTATTATTGTGCCAGTCAGAACCCAGTAATATTGTGCCAGTCAGAGCCCAGGAATATTGTGCCAGTCAGATGCCTGTAATATTGTGACATTCAGATACCCCCCCACCCAGTACTTACTTGTTTCTGCTCCATGTCCCCAGCCGGATGTCTCCTCGCAGGATCGCAGGAAGATGGCAGCCTATCCAACGCACTAGGGAATTAGAAACGACATGTGGCGCTGCCCATTTAGCAGCCCGGAGAGACCTTAAATTCCTACACCTTGGCATCCTTCCCCAGCATATTATGGGTAGTGCCCCCTTTAACTAGCTATTATTGCATGGAAAAAAATGGCTTGTGAAACATGCAGATATAGCTTAAAGAAATGCATCTCTCCTGCAAAAACAATAGCACTTTGTATAAAAGCCAATAATGCTTCATTAGTGGGACTATGTTTATAATAATGGTGGCTATGCCAAGCAGAGCAACGTCATGCGTAAAGATATCCAGCATACCAGTCAGATACTGCAGATATAGTACAGCAGTTGGTAATGAATGATGTATGTGTGGCCAAACATTCTCTGGTTTGGAATTACTCTCAGATTTGGATCACTGAGGTCTTACTTCAATGCAGGAGTTTGCTGTCTTAGGTACAGCTAAGGTGTGTGCCATTAGCAAAGCAGCTAAGTGCAGCACTCTCCATGGATCGGGGTTGTATGTTCGCATGCAAAGAATGTTACATCTGTATCCATCCAGCGAGACAGCTTTCACGCCCATCTCAGTACTTACAGGAACCCCATAACATAGTCAGAATTTATAGTTTATCAGGTTCAAACTAACAATTTGGTGATAAATGTATATGATTATATCGATTACACTGTGAAAAATACTGTTAAACATACACTGACACGGTGGCAGAGATTTTCCTAAACAATGTGGCCATTAAAAGCCAGCGTGGCTCTGTGCAGGTTAATGACGTTCTGCCATTGCACAGTCATATGTTTGAGCACACACTGCACAGGTGTCCTGCAAATGGTGGGATGGCAAGGTGGAAAGAGAGGGGTAATATCCTGTGGGCTCCTTCAGTTTGAGAGTGTGCTTTTTGTTTATATTTTTTTTTTTATTAGCCATTTGTACTACAGGTGAGTTCAGGGAAATAACTGAAAGACTCTTTTATTAAGCTATAAGTGTCTTCGTATATGGAACTAGGCTAAATAAAAATAAAAATCTGGGTGTTAGGGTTCTACCCTGAAATCCTGATACTTGCACTTAAAAGACAAATTTTTGTGATCATATACCTCCTTCCTCCTCTAGAGGCCACCCTACCTTTTCTTTTGCTTGTATTTCTTCCCCTATGTTGGTGTCAGGTGGGCTCATTCATTTGTGCAACCCTTTAAATACCTGCTACTACTGATCCATTGCTTTTAGCTGCTCTGAATTTCTACCCTGTATGGGAACTTGGAGACTGAACCTGGAGGGCTCACCCAGTCAGGGGAAGTTTTTAGGCATCTCCTGAAACTATCTAGCTACAGCATAATTTCTCGACTAAATTGCCCTCTGTAAGGGTCCACTCCTGTTAATCTACCCTCTTTAGGGTTTTCCTGCTTAGTTACCCTCTTTAGGGTTTTCCTGCTTAGTTAGCCTCTCTAGGGGTTTCCTGCTTAGTTACCCTCTCTAGGGGTTTCCTGCTTAGTTACCCTCTCTAGGGGCTTCCTGCTTAGTTGCCTTCTTTAGGGTTTTCCTGCTTAGTTATACACCCTAGGGTTTTCCTTATTTGTTGCCCTTCTCAGGCTGCACCCTTACCTAAAGGTCTCTTCCCTTGTTTAACTCACTCTAGCCCTACCTCTTTTTTTTCTACTAAAGTTTTTTTGTTTATACTGCAGTTCCTACTTATACCCATTTCCTGTACTGCATTTCTCTTTTGTCTCTGCTACAGTCCTTATTCCAATCCGTGCACCCTGTACAATGAATAATAACATGCAACCAGGCTCCTCCTCTATCCCTGCACCTGACCTGGTAAAATATCCCTTATCAATGTTCTTGATCCTCAAGAAGTCAGCTAATGTTTGTCTCTTCTTCTAGTAAACCGGTGTCCACCAACTGATGGCATCCATCTCCCATAATACTCTGTCAGCTAGGAGGCTGGAAACGGAGTATGTGAGATGTAGTTATCCAACACCTTGAGGGCTACAGTTCAGCATACCTCTTCTGCGATCAATTCAGCTCTTTCACCTATGCCAAGTAATCTGGGCGAATTCTATGCAGAAGACAATTTCCGTGAACATTTTTTCAGGGTCATCAGGATAAATTTCTGCTCTGGGATTTATTGTAATATTTCTCGTTTTCGTTTTTTTTTTTTAATGTTATTACTACGGAGAGCAAAAATGGCATTTTTACTCATCACTCTAAATAAAAAAAAAGAAGAGAGGAAAGAATATCCACTAAAAATTCAGACCGTAATTTTTATTTTTTTAAATGATGTTAGATCACATGACCTCACCCTTAATTTTTTTTTTCCTTCTTATTGCTTATTTCAAAGTCAATGCGGTCACTGAGATATTTCTTTTTTTTTTTTTTTGCTACTTTTAGGGCACAACAAGAACCAGAGAAGTTAAAAAAAAAAAAATAATAACTTTTTTTTTCCCTCTCAGACATTTAAAAAGAAGCCTGTTTAAGAAATCCTACAAGACAAAGTGCAATCTTAAAGTCATTTGGCAAACTGATTCTGTCAAGAATGCTTAGTTTCATTCTATCTGCTGCTAAAGCTTTTTTTTCCCCATATCTTTGCTGTTCTTGTTCTCTTAATACATTTGGGAGGCCTGTCAAGGCCTATACACTCTCTAAATAGCTTTGCAGATTAAATTTTTAACTCTACTCTCTTCATGCAGATGTATATTTCTGACAAAGCCTTGCACTGAAATGTCAGCTTCCATCTTTCTCACTAGAGAGGAAGTATATACGTGCCTCTACTGCTTTAAACTTTAAATTGCTTGAGAGAGGTTGTTTTTTTTTTTCTGAACAAATAAGCTAAGATGCTTTTGCTTACCGACCTCCCCCTCCCCTCCCCCATTTTACACCTCCCTCCTAACACTGCTTCTGTTAAAAAAAAAATATGCTTTAAAAAGCATCAGAGATTTCTGATTGGCAGGAAATACAACAGCAAATTCAATTTCATTCAGCAAGGTTTCCTCTCCTCGTCTTTCCCCTGCATTAAGGTGTCAAACATATTATTTAATCTGTTACTCGGCAAGCCTAGTTTTAGTAAACACACGTAGGAGAGTTGCCTCAAAAAAAAAAAAAATATCGGCAACCCATAGCGCAATTGATGTGAAGTACAGATAGAATAGTAATAGCATTGCATGTATTCTATAAACCGAAAGTCTATAAACCGAACGACATTCGGTTTATAGACGTTCGGTTTATAGAATACATGTAATGCTATTGGCTATTCTATAAACCGAAATAGAGTCCCCATTCATATGAATAGGTCAATTGATATTTCGGTTTATAGAATAGCAATAGCATTACATTTATTCTATAAACCGAAAGTCTATAAACCGAATGTCTTTCGGTTTATAGACTTTCGGCTTATAGAATACATGTAATGCTATTGGCTATTCTATAAACCGAAAGTCTATAAACCGAATTACTTTCGGTTTAAAGACTTTCGGTTTATAGCCGAACCTCGAACTCCAACACGGACATAGAGCGAAATGTTCGGGTTCATGGCACGGACAACGTAATGTTCGGTACGAACCCGAACAGTGCGGTTCGGGTTTGCTCAACACTAGTAATAAACTAGAAAGGAGGAAGACAGCGCTACAGAGTAATGTTAATTGAAAAAAAAATTAATATGAATGTGTATAGATACAACATAAAAAACACACAATTTTGAGGGTATAAAAAGTATATAAATTTAATAAATATAAAAATAAAATAAATAAACACAGAACCACCTGAAATCAGAGGTGGAAACACAGTATACAAATGAATTAAATTGTAATTAGCAATAGGGATATGCTGGTGACAACTGCAAGTAAAAACCACAAGAACAAAACTGAATAAAAACAATAGCAACAACAGGTAGATAATACACACCTTGAGACAATGCTGGACTCAGAGCAGTGAATCCAGGACGAAAAAAGAAGCCTGGGCAGAAAGAACAGGATGCCAAAAAAGGGACGCGTTTCGAAAAACTTCTTCAGCCTTTGGCGTCCAGCACTAGTAATGAACTAAATTCGTTTTGGACGAAATAAATAACATTTTCGGCCGAATGGATGAAAACAAAACGAAAATGTTAGTTTTGCACATGTCTACTCTACAGATGGTACACTAGGCCACTAACACCTGATGTTATGTTGTTTTTCTGCATCTGATGTGAGTGATGGACTTTGAAGAACAGGCTGGAGTTTTAGAGCTAAGACTTATAGCAAGGGTATGTCACAATTAAAATAATCAAGAGAGCCTATATAGGGGCCAAACATTGAGAAATACTGGGTTACTAATAAGAATAAAATACCATTATTTATTTTATTATGCTGGACTCCCGTTACTATCTTCATAGCTGCGGTCATCCTGAGTGCGGTAAGTTTATGCTTATATTTTGTTTGTTGTGATGATACATTCTTCTTGATGATGTCATCTTGGTTGGCGACTGCATGAAAAAGTGCCAATGGGCACGACCTACCCAACATCAGATTGTTAGCAGTTTATTTACTAATCGTGTCAATCGTCCAATTACCGTTAAGTTGTAAGTTAATTTCCATTAAATGTGTAGTGAATGGAAGTATTTCCCAAATAAATAGGTTCCCTTTGTTGCCATGTGCACTCTGTGTATATATATATAACTAGTGAAGCTCTGGATAGTGAATCAAAACAATCCACAAAAAAAAGATATTTTTTTGTGATCTCTCCCAACACTTTAATAGTGAGCGTGTATTATCACATATCAGTGTATTTATGTCAGATAGGTACAGCAGGAAAAGTAGCTTATCCAAGAAGGGTGCAGCTATGTTCCTCTCCACTACAAAAAAAAAAAAGTGTCCTCAAACCTTTTATCATCTGCACTGATTTTGAGATTATAACGTAAAGGTACTATATAATTATATGCACTCGATGCTGCTGGCTGTAGGCTCTGCATTACATGCAGGGATACTTATCAAACATATTAGAGTTTTTAGGTTTGCTATGCTTAGCATCTACTCAAGAAAACTCAGATCACTTAGTTCTATACCTAAATAGTTAATTTAGGTTTAAAGCAGACATTTAGTGCATCAACTTGAACCATTCCACAACATGAAGAAGGCAAAATAAAACAAAAATCCCACTGAGACAGTAATATCATCTCAAGTGGAAAAAAATACAGTTGGACTCACACTGGATCAACATTACCTTATCTACTTTTACTTGTGATAACCCTGCATGAATTTCATACCTAGAAGTTTTTGGAATATAACAATTGAATGCAAAGTTTTTGGAATATATTAAATGAATCCAAAGTTTTTGAAATATATTAATTTAATCCAAAGTTTTTGGAATATATTAAATGAATCCCACGTTTTTGGAATATATTAATTGAATCCCAAGTTTTTGGAATATATTAAATGAATCCCACGTTTTTGGAATATATTAATTGAATCCCAAGTTTTTTGAATATCTTAATTTTACCAAAGTTTTTGGAATATATTAAATGAATCCCACGTTTTTGGAATATATTAAATGAATCCCACGTTTTTGGAATATATTAATTGAATCCCAAGTTTTTGAAATATATTAAATGAATCCCACGTTTTTGGAATATATTAATTGAATCCCACGTTTTTGGAATATATTAATTGAATCCCAAGTTTTTGGAATATATTAAATGAATCTCACGTTTTTGGAATATATTAATTGAATCCCAAGTTTTTGGAATATCTTAATTTTACCAAAGTTTTTGGAATATATTAATCTGGTGTCTAGCGATGTTACGTCCCTTTATACCATAATCAATCACCAACAGGGATGTGAGGCAGTAAAGAAAACTTTAAAAGAAAAAAATATATTGAAAGATGGTCAGATTGACTATGTGGTAGAAGGTATTGATCTCATATTAAACCACAATTTTTTTTGGTTTCTGGACAAATTCTATCTCCAGTGCACCGGTACAGCCATGGGATCCAGGTTCGCCCCCAGTTATGCCAACTTGTTTATGTCCCAGTGGGAGAATACATATGTTTGGGGGCATAACTGGGAGGCGAACCTGGTCCTGTATTACCGCTATATAGACGATCTTATTTTTATATGGAGGGGTGATGAAGCAAGCTTAAATTCTTTCCTTAATTTTTTGAATGACAACAACCTAAATATAGCTCTTAATACTATATACAGTAAAGAACGTATCACTTTTTTGGATCTAGAAATTTATATAGAAAATGGACACATTAAAACCAAAAATTATTTTAAAAAGGTAGATGCCAATAGCTATATAGAGAGGAACAGTTGTCACTATCCCCCGTGGCTCAAGGGCATACCAAAGGGACAGTTTGCACGAATTAGAAGAAATTGCACCGACTTAAATAACTACAAAGAACAAACAAATGTTCTAAAAGAAAAGTTTGTGGAAAAAGGATACGACAGTAGCTATATAGATCAGACCATTGCTGTGATTTCAGAAACTGATAGAAATCAACTACTAACATATAAAACCAAAGAGGCAGACAACAAATTTCTGAATAATATGCCCCTAATTTTTAACTACAACAATAAATCCAAATATATCAAAAAAATTGTGAAGAAACATTGGAAAATTCTACATAAAGATGAGGTACTTAAAAACATTATACCTGAGATACCCTCAATTGTGTTTAGAGGGGCACCCAATTTACGACAAAAACTGACCACGAATTATACCAGTCAGTTAATACCGAAAACCCCTGCACCCAGTCACTTTTTAACCAGAAAACCAGGCTTTTATGGTTGTTTGAGCTGTATTGGATGTAGAACAACCTCACAGCAAAAATATCCAATTACAGAATTTTGCTCTTCAAAAAATGGCCAAAAATTTACAATAAATGGATTTATTACCTGTTCCACCACTAATGTGATATATTTGTTAGAATGTCCGTGTGGTTTACAATATGTGGGAAGAACCACACGGATGTTTAAAAAACGATTAGAGGAACATATTAGAAATATTAAAAATGGCCTGGTCACACACAGTCTATCTAAGCATTTTCTAGATCACCATCAAAAAAACCCTAAAGGATTGAAAATGTGTGCTATTGAGAAGGTTCAAAAATACTGGCGTGGAGGTGACAATATTAAAAAAATAGGACAAACAGAAATGAGATGGGTTTTTAATTTAGATACATTGAAGCCACAGGGACTAAATGCAGATTTTGATCTCTTTAATTTTATGTAAAACCGGTGCATTAGGGATAAGATATTAGCTAAAGTGGATATGCTGCATGATATATTTATATTTATATTTTTATCCTATTTTAGTCTTTAAGTTTGTTTTTAGGATGGATCATATATATTTTTAATTGATTTTATTTGTAGGGGCAGCATCCCCCCTTTAGCAGTCTTGTTCTTATATCCCCTGTTTCTGTTTGAGATGAAACACTTGTTTTCTTTTCTTTCCACGTACCTCCGCTATGCATTGCGAAAGTCTTTGAGCCCAAATACGAAGACCTAAACCGAAAACGAAAAAATGACTAAGTCAACATCTCGCGAGTCTATGACGTATGCGGAAGGAGATTTGACACATACGGCAGCATGGATCCAAGACACTTAAATACGGCAGCTAAAAGCAGGAAGTCCAGACGCCTGGTTGAAGCCTGACGGGCGAAACGCGTAGCGTGATTGGACTTTAGCTGCTTACTTCTAATTTTATTGTTTTTTATTGTATATTGTATATAGCTCTGTATCTTATTTGTAGTAAGTTCCTGATTTTACCGCCGTGCTGGCCCCACTGCGCTGATCATTGGATTCCATACATGTAAGCAGATGCTTTTGTTTTATTAAACACTATTTGTACTATCACTAATCGGATCCTTGTTTGTCTTTGGAGCTCTACACATTGAGGATCAACTTTCCCAAGACTTCCAGAGCTGTGCTACATTTTTTCAGAAGTTCTGTGAGTGCAAAACCATAGGGGAGACATAGCTTCTCCTGGATCTCACCACAGTTCACTTATAATTCACTTATACCAATAAGGTTGACACCTTGTATTTTTTCACAGTTTGTGTTAAGCGCACTTTTTACTTGTTTGTTTTGCATTAATTGAATCCCAAGTTTTTGGAATATATTAATTGAATCGGCCAAACAATCTTCAAATGGAAGTCTAGGCCCCAATTTAACCACTCGACCAGTAAATAAATGTTACGAAAGCTCCATTCTTCCAATCTTAATGGACGTCTTGAAGGGCCTATTTGCAAAGAGATCTCCAAAAAGATCTTTGTATTGACCCTAAACATATGTCCACAAAGACATATTTTCACCAGAGAAAAAATCCCACATTTGAACAGCCTTTCTTCACAGCTGACATTTTCCATTTCTTAATTCCTTATTGTAGCCCTTTTCTGAACCCTTTCTGTTTCCAGTATGTTCTTTTTTTTAACTGGTACCCAAAACTGCACTGTATATTCTAGATGAGTTGGTGCCACATTTAATATAAAGAGGCCATTTAAATGCAAGAAAATCTTGCTTGCCTTATCAACAGCTGTCTGACATTGTGCACAGACAAGCGAAAGAACACCCAGCACACAACTATTTAAAGAATACTTTAGCATTTCTGTTTTTCATAAGTTTGCATTTATCTATATTGAAATCTATTCTCACATTTCGTCTAAATCCGTTTGTAGAGAAATCTCATCCTGCTCTGACTTTATTATGTCACATAATTTTGATTCATCTGCATACATTGGGGCACCGCTTTCAGTACCGTCTCTCAAGTCTTTGATAGATAAATTTTAAAAAAATTCTTGGCATCGGCTTTTTTTAGGAGCTTTATTCTAGAAATGGGCTAAGCTAGTTTTTGGACCTGTTCTGCTTTTCTGGAATAAACCCAAATATTGTGTGGTGCAATACAAGGGGCCATTTCAATGCTAGGATTTTATTTTTTGTTTATAAGTCTGATGTTAACTCTAACCCTAACCCTTATGCTAAACCTAATCCTAGCTCTAAGACTAATTTAGCCTTTTTTGTATTGCAAGCTTGCTTACTGACTATAAGGGCAGTCTAACAACAGAAACAGAGCAACGGAAGTGAGATGGTCTCACTTCCAAAGCTCTTGTCCACAAGAGGGCAGAGTAATACTCTATGAGCATGCTGCTCTCCAATATGGCACCCACGTTTGCTCCATGGAGCAATCATGAGTACCTTCAGATGGAAATTTTGGTGTTGCTTAGTGCCTCAACATCGAGGCATTACAGCATCACTACCTGAGAGGTGTTAGCGAACATATTGATCACTGACATTGCTCATTCCACTGCAGGATAGACGAATCTAGTCCATCTAATCAGGGCTACTTTAAGACCCTAGTGGGCCCTGGGCAAAGTCTTTAGCATTGGGCCCCCCTCGACCCAATTTTTCTAAAGTCGCATTGTAAAAAAATAAATGTAAACTTTTTAACATTATATGCAACTATTTTCATATCACATTCAGCTATTTGTATATGTAATAAAAATGTTATTGAAAAATTGCATTTCTTGTACTTGCACTTGGCATGCACCTACTTTGCACCCACAGCACTTGGCTTGCACTCATATTGCACCCACACAATTTGGCATGCCACAGTTTAAATTTGCCCCACAGAACATACCACATTGTCACTTTATCTCACAGAACTGCCCCTGCAGAACAAGCCACAGTGTCCATTTCCCCCATAGTACATGTTATTTGCCCCACAGAACATGCCGCAGCATCACTTAAAATAAGCCACTGTCAGGTACCAATTAACATGCCACAGTCACTTTGTCATTAACATATGCAACAGTCAGTTTGTCTATTAAAATATGCCACCATTTGTCCATTAAGTATGCCACAGCTTACCCATTAATATGCCAGTGTTATTTTGCAATTAATATGCCACAGCCAAATTGCCAATTAATATGCCCATATTATTTTGCCATTAATAAGCAACAGATAATTTGCCCTAAAATATGTCACCCTCCTCTCCCGTCCCCCAGTACTTACCTCCTAGCCACTCCGTGTCGCTGGTCGTCTCCTCTGTGCAGTCTTCCTTCCTGCAAAAAAATGTTTCCTACTGGATGCGACTGCCAAGAATAGCAGCACGATTCGCTACGACTAGAGGCAGGTGCCGACGCCGCAGGTGTCAACCCCGCTGGGTGACACCCAGGGCCAGCTGGGGGCCCCTTTAACCAGTGGGCCTGGGCAAGTGAGAAGTTTGCCCATTGGTTAAAGCAATCCTGCATCTAATTTCACAAAGGTGTTAAAGAATTTATATAATGAACCCATTTGAATCCTTGAGGATGTGAGTGTACCATACGCTATTAAGTCACACAGAGTTTCACTATATTTGTATTGTTTTTTTCCATACATGCATGTATGCTCCATTTCAAGGATGCATTCCTATTTTGGGTGATGAAGGAGCACTCTGCCAAGTGCAGCCGCCATTGTTAGGAGAGTATAGATATTTTGTTATATTATTTTCACCAGCTGGATGGGTTTTTTTCCTCTTTTTTTTCTGTTCTTCTTAAACTATTTTCTGCATTGTCCAAATCAAAATTTTATTGGGACCTCAATAAATGGAAAAAGACCTCCAAACCAAGAGGGAAAAAAAAAATCACCTTCAATATTAATTCCTAACGAGTCAAAATGAATGCTACACTAGCAGAAAATAATGAAGTTCATTTTCCAATTTTTGGAGAAGAAAAACAATTACGTCTGACACGACCTTGCTCATGAAAACTTTGTCTAGGCATCCCTCGGTTACTAACAATTTTTTTTTTTTTTTTTTTAGGGATATGGCGAATGTTGATTTGTTAGATAATGAAACGCAAATTGTTCTGGAGAAAGGTGCAATTATACAGCCTATAATACACAAATAAATTGGCTTAATGTAACATTATAATGAAAACTCTTTGCAAAAATCCTCTACACAAGCACAATAAAATAATAAAAAGTAATAGAACAGGTAATAGATGTAAAGTAAATGCTGAAGAAAAATAGTTCAAATCATTTTCATACCAGTCAAAAGATACAGAAAAGGGTGCATCCAATCACAATAAAACACCCGAATGAAACACTTTTAAATAGTAATATAAATTTTTGTGGACACTTCATGTCCCATGATGTGGAATTGACATATAGTTTGATTTTCTTTCTTCTAATATAAGCCACATCTTTACAGTCTTACTGAAACCACTTTATTGCCGGATATATATTAGACATGGTTCATTTCTTCCCTCAGTATGGCTTTAATTTTCCACATCCATGGCTTGACACAGACCCAAATACCATAAGATGGCTGTCTGCTATAAACACTTTGGTTTTTCTTTTATTGCTTTACAATTTAAGTCTGTACAGTTCCTTCCATTAACCCTTTCCACTATAATGCGGCAAAATCTAAAAGCCTTAATAGCAAACGCCAAGTTTCAACGAAGGCTTTCTTGCGGAGACCTAAGGAAAGGTTTAAAACTGGCAATTTCTCGAATATAACAATTAATACGATTTTAAAAAAAATAAAAATATATATATATAGGTATGGTACGAAAATCTATATATTTAGCACCAAGAATATTAGATTGTGTTTATCCTACAGAGTGGGTAAACATAGTCCCAGGACCAGATATTTAAGGTTCTTGTACCTTTTAATGATAAAATGTGTATTTTGGGTC
Organism: Pelodytes ibericus; assembly: GCA_036172795.1. NCBI lineage: Eukaryota > Metazoa > Chordata > Amphibia > Anura > Pelodytidae > Pelodytes > Pelodytes ibericus. Next base: position 205,755,822 of record CM069861.1, read on the forward strand.
CTGGGGTGGAGTAATGGGAAGGGCAGGGTGGGCCGGATCTCTATCCCAGTGTACAGCGTATAAGTTGGGTTTTTGTGTTACACTCGGCTGCTGGAAGTAAGGTGATTAGTTTCACATGTGTCTATTAGCGATAGAGCTATTTACCAGGAAAAGCAAACTGTCTTTTTTGCCTAGCGTGTCTTTGAAAGAATGGCTGACAATCACTTTAGAGGGTTTGTTTAGCAGAATGTTGGGATTTCTTTGGCTTACCCTGAAATAAATATGGTACCAAAGGTTCCATACAAACCTACACTGATTGTGGGGGCCTGTCCCATCTGGGACACCGGAGAAGAAACTCTGTGCATGCGCAGTGTTGTCATGTAGTGTGACAGCGCCACCAATCACGTGTGGTGGTGCGTGGAGGAAATATTGTGTGGTATGCTAGATATTTATATATGTTGTGTGTGTGTGTGTGTCAGGGCCTTTACCAGGTCAGGTAGGAGTGTCGTTGCAGGGATAGAGGAGGAGTCTTGTTGCATGTTATTATTCATTGTGCAGGGTGAGAACAAATATGGAAGCAAAGAGATACAGATCGGAATAAGAAATGAAGCAGAGACAAAAGGGGACTTTAGCAAAGGACTGCAGAATAGGAAAATGGTTGGAGTAAAAACTGCAGTAAAAACAAAAAGCTATAGGTGGAACTGGAGACAAAGCAAAGGTAGGGGTAGAGAGAGAGTTAAACAAGGGGTGAGGCCTAAGGTAAGGGTGAGACCGGAGAAGGGCAACTAAGCAGGAACACCCTAGAGAGGGTGAATGAAGCAGGAACACCCTAGAGAGGATGACTGAATCAGGAACCCCCTAGATAGGGTGAACGAAGCAGGAAAACCCTAGAGAGGATGGCTAAAGTGGAGTGGGCCATTTAAGCGGAAGTAATATAGTAATGTAGCCAAAGGGTCTCAGTAGATGCTGAAAAAAACATCTCCTGGCTGGTTCAGTTTCACAGTTCCTGGACAGGGTAAAAATGCAAAATGAGCTTTAGCAGAGGATCAGGAACAGAAGAAGCAATTCAGAAGTCAGGCATCCAACTTCAATAAACTGCAGGGATTTAACAGGGGTGTGTTGTACTAGTTAACGAGCCTTCTTGACACCAGCAGAGGGGAAGAAATACAAGCAGAGAAAGGTAGGGAGGCCTCTAGAGGAAGAAGGAGGTATATAAGCAGATAAATGCACATTTGAGGAGGTCATGGTAGAACCTGGTAGAACCCTGACAAGAAATATATATATATATGTGTGTGTGTGTGTGTGTGTGTGTGTGTGTGTGTGTGTGTGTGTGTGTGTGTATGTGTGTGTGTACATGTAAATGTTTTCATATACAGCTAAAGCTATCAATATTTAAAACAAAATGTTTTTTTCAGGGTCTTTTCTACTTCCCACGGCAACAAGAGAGAGTCTTCTTACAAGCAGCTGAGAATAGTTTTTTGTCCTGTCTTGTAACTGCATCTTATCTATAGGTAAACATGTTTATATACAGTCATGAGAAATAGAAAGAACATACACTTTAAATTCTATGGGTTTACATATCAGGACATAATAACAATCATCTGTTTCTTAGCAGGTCTTAAAATTAAGCAAATCCAACCTCAAATTAACAACAACACATACCATATTACACCATGTCATGATTTATTTAACAAAAGTAAAGATAACCAAAGGCAAAGTGGGCACTTGCCTTGGGCCCCTGGTCCAATGTGCCCCCCCCCCCCCCCTCTCCCCACACACACACACACACACACACACACAACACTGGCATAATATTGAGCAAATTTGATGTGAATTTTTAATGGGCAAAATAATACCACCATATTATTGGGCAAATTAGCTGTGGCTTATTCATGGGCAAAATAATACTGGCATATTATTGGGCAAATTGGATGTGACTTCTTAATGGGCAAAATAATACTGGAATATTATTGGGCAAATTGGATGTGGCTTATTAATGGGCAAAATAATACTGTCATAATATTGGGCAAATTTGCTGTAATTTCTTAATGGGCAAAAAAAATACCGGCAGATTATTGGGCAAATTAGCTGTGGCTTTTTAATGGGCAAGATAATACTGGCATAATATTGGACAAATTGGCTGTGGCTTATTAGTGACTTTAAGAAAACTGGGCATCAACAAATGGCAGCAAACCTTAATGAACTGAAGCAAGGTGGTAAAGAAGAGTAGGCCAGTATCCCTCCACAACAATGTAAGAGACTGATAAAACTATTACTTTTAAGTTATTGATGCTAAAGGTGGTTTTGCAAACAATTGGATCATAAGATGTACTTAGTTTTTTCACACATTTTGGCTCTATTTTTGTTAAATAAATCCTGACATGGTGAAATATGTCTTGTGTTGTTCAACTGAGGTTGTATTTTAAGGCCTGTGAATGAACAGATAATTGTTATTATGTCCTGATATGTTAAAGCATAGGTTTACTTTCTTTTATTACCCCATGAGAGTATATATTTGTGAAATGGCTTTAATGTAGATCTGCAGGTTTCTCAAGGGCCTTGAGAAGGATGAAGTCAGGACCGAAGGAATGATGTTCTGAATTGGGACTGTCCGGCATGAAGTACCGTATTTGCTCGATTATAAGACGAGGTTTTTTTCAGAATTTTTTTTCTGAAAAGTCCCCCTCGTCTTATAATCGAGGTCTCTTATAATCTGACCTCAAATGGAGGTCAGATTATAAGACATGGATCCAGGTCCCCAGCAGAGCTGCATTGGACCTGGATCCCCCTCTCTAGCAGCAGGGGATGTCTGTGCGATGAGCGCAGACTCCCCTTCTTCCGCCCGGCACGACCGCCGGGGCTTCTGTGAAGAAGCCGGGTACTTCCGCTTTCGTCACCGAAGTCCCGGCGAGCGTGCCGGGCGGCAGCAGGGGATGTCTGCGCTCATCACGCAGACATCCTCTGCTGCCCCACTAGGCACCAGGGAGAATCGGGCAGCTGGGGGATGTCTGCATTATACGTGCAGACATCCTCCATGCTGCCCAACACCTCCGTCTATTATGACAGACAGCTGTCCGTCATAATAGACGGAGGTGTCGGGCAGCATGGAGGATGTCTGCACGTATCGTGCAGACATACCCCGGTTGCCCCCACTAGCCACCAGGGATTATTACACAGGTGGGGGGGAGGGAGGGGGCACCAGAGCAACAAGGGGAGGGAGGGAGGGGGCACCAGAGCAACAAGGGGAGGGACGGGGCACCAGAGCAACAAGGGGAGGGAGGGGGCACCAGAGCAACAAGGAGGGGGGAGGGGAAGAGAGAAACAAGGGGGGGGAGAGGGAAGGGAGGGGGAGAGAGAGAGACAACACTAAGGGGGGGGGAGAGAAAGCTGGGGACAAAGGGAAGGAGATGCAGCATTGGCACATAAAAGGAAATAAAAACAAGAAATGCATTTTTTGATATCATAATTTTTTATTAAAAAAGCAATTTACATGTCAATATATACAAGTTCAACTTTTTTCCTATAGGGTAGTCTTATATTCAGGCTTTTAGTTTTTTTCCTAAAGGAATATCCAAAGTTTGGGGGGTCGTCTTATAATCAGGGTCGTCTTATAATCGAGCAAATACAGTAGTATAATTGGTGGGGATAAGTGATTCCCCTTTATTAATTGATAACCCCATGAATTCCCTTGAATTAAACATTCTGGCACAGGAAAATGCTATGTGGGCCTCTCAAACAAAATGGCTGATCATGCTGTGGTATGCTCAGAATCCTTCAGATACAGACAGTGAGCAGAGTTAAAGTAGTTAAGGAGACAAGTACAAAATTAATCATACTCAGCTTTTGCAAACACATGACTTAGGAACCATCTACTTAGGGAACCCCCACTGGCAACCGATCCCCCCCAATAACGGACTCAACACCAGATTGGAGTTCGAAGGCCACAGCGTGTATTTCAAACACACTGTAACAATTTTATACTTTAATCAACTTTATAAAACATATATAATAACATTATAATATATATAATATGAAAATACATATCACGCTTAAACCAACATCATAAATAATGATGTAACATAAGGCTAATATTAGCAGAATATTAGCCTATTCCTTGGGGAGATCCCGTGAGAATTGGCCCCCAAGCGCAATAGTAACAATGTATTCCGATGTACGAAAACCACCAGCCGCCTCCTCCTAGCTGGTGGTACCATTCTCAGATAACTCCTCAGAAACCTGCCCTGAGGAGATTGTGCACTGCCGCCCATTGGACAGTGCATCCATTGTAGCCCTCCATGTGAGGGCCACCTCCCGCTCTGGAGCCAATTCTCTTAGGACCCCCTTCCACGCCTCAGGAATGCCTCATTTTCCCATGAGAATTGGCCCTAGGTTCAATAGTACCAGCGTATTCTGATGATAGGAAAGCCACCAGCCGCCTCCTCCTATCTGGTGGTACCATTCCCAAATAACGCCTCAGTAACCTGCCCTTGAGGAAATTGTGCACTGACGCCCATTGGACAGTGCACCCAGCGTAGCCCTCCCTGTGAGGGCCACCTCCCGCTCTGGAGCCAATTCTCTTAGGACCCCTTGACACATTTTGGGAATGCCTAACCCAAAAACCTGGGGAGGGAGGGAAATCAGCTTGGGTAAATTTGCTGTAATGAGCAGATTCTAACCCCCCCCCCCAGCTTTTTATACCAATTTTCACCCCACCTCTATCTGGGATACCTAATGGATACCCAGCCTGTCACTCAAAGAGGACCCATGTAATGATTAACCACCTTACACATTGTAACTATCTAGGGGAAAATCCCCTGATCTAGTCATGTAGCCCTTCTTGTAATACTTAAATCCAGGGCTTTCTTTAAATAAAGTGCAATAAATTGCACAAACGGGTTACTCAGAAAACACTCTTCATTTTAACAGTTACTCTATATTTCTTTTTTTGCACTGGTTTCTTAACAATCACAGTTTTTTTTATGCATGAATGTTTGATTGCTCAAGGAAATAATATATTCTGTGCGAAGGATTTCCCCTTATAACACATACATGGTTATTTGTTCATTCCGTTTGGTCATGTTTGTGGTATGTTTTTGTTAGCCAAGAAAGTGCCACTCTCAGTCTAACTTTCTCCTCATTGCCTCATCTTTAGGGAGAAGAGAAAAAAAAAAGTTTAAAAAACATTCCCCTCCCATCTGCGGCACTGTCACATCGGATATTCCGTACCTTATGGCAGTGAAAGTGTATCTAGGAGGGTCAGAGGATCAGCCTGTGCCTCGGGGCTCTTCGCCTCAAGTACAAAAGACTCAGCTCAACTCACGTTAGTCGTCTAGGTGGCCTATCAGTGATGACGGACCGCCAGCTCAGACTGTGGGCTAGCCGTGATAACTGCCTTGAAATGTTAAGTGCTTAATTAAAGACCTTTCATATCAGTTATTGAGGGTTCCATCTCTTTTAGCCGAAGGCACTATACTTTACAGAGAGCTCCCTGGAGCCTAAGCTAACTTTATTATAGTGACATGTTGGAGAGGGGGTGTGGGAATAAAATAAATAAATAAATAATAATAATGTAAAAAAGAAAAATTGCAGGAGGAAACAAGTGGTTTTACAATAACATACTTTTGCGTCCAAATAACTAGGAGAAATATAGTTATTTATTTGTCGCAAAACTGCGGCGATAGTTCGTATGAGAAATTTGGATTTGGGTGCTATTCATCCATTCTTCTCCAGAAAAGAGAGCTCATATCAGTAACAGAACTTCTACTGAAGAGTTAATTTTTTAAAAATGTGATTTTTGGCACTGTTTAAATGAAAGAATACTGAGGGATCTCACTGATCTTACTGAAGTCAGGTGCAATTATTTTTTTTAAACTTGTAGGTTTTGGTGATTATGATGATTCTTGATTAACTTTTTGTAGACTTGTGTGTCTATTGTGGTTGGTATTCTGTACTCTGTATATTTGCAAAGATTCTGAGCCAAATTCCTGGGACATCGAGGGGCGTGGCTAATGGGGCGGAGGAATGCTAGATCATTTCCTGGTTACTGCACCGTTTTTCTGGGGAAAGTTTCCGGGCTGACTTCCTGCAACAGAGAGGGGCGTGGCTAATGGGCTGGGACATACTAGATCATTTTCTGGTTACTATACCGGGTGTCTGAAGTGCACTTATTGTGCGGTTATGGTAAAGATATGGTCGGGTAAACATAGATTTAAGTTTAAACTTAACCCTTTTGCGACCTTATGACAAGTTAATGGCTATAAGAGCCGCAACAGTTGGTGTTGGGGCCTTTTTCAGCTTTTGTTCCTTGAATACACATATTGGGGATGCTTAGGATGAGGTGAACATTATACATGCATTAAAATTGGGCAAAGTATTTATCCTATAAAATGTTCAACTGGCAGTCTACAGACCTTCAAGTGTTTTTGTCTGACCCTCATTCCGAATGAATAACCTCTGACTGGCAAATCTAGATCCCCGCATGCGGACAAAACGAGCTGCAAAACAGAAGCTATTCTAGACCATCCTATGGGCGTTTGAGTCCAGTATTTTAGGGTGGTAACGATGAGAAGGTGGTAAGTAATAAATAATAAAATAGTGGAATTTCTTTTCTTTCTTTTTTTTCTCTCCCCCACCCGTCAGTGTTCTCTCTTCTTCCCCATAAGTGTTCTCTCTTGTCCCCATCAGTGATCTCTCCTCTCTCTCCCCATCAGTGTTCTCTCCTATCTCTCCCTCATCAGTGTTCTCTTCTCTCTCCCCCATATTCTCTCCTCTCCCCCCAGTGGTGTATCTTGGTTTTGTGCTGCCCTAGGCAGACAATATTTGGGCACCCCCCATCCTACCCATGATGCACACCCACGACATGACCCATAACCCATGTTGCACACCAAGGACATGCCCCATCACCCAACTTACATGCCTCCATCACCCCATTACATACACATTGCCAATATTATTTGCCATTAATATTCCCCAGCCAATTTGCCCAATAATATGCCAGTATTATTTGTCATTAATATGCCCCTGCCAATTTGCCCAATATTATGCCATTATTATTTGCCAATTAATATGCCCCTGCCAATTTTCCCAATATTATGCCAGAATTATTTGCCCTTTAATATGCCCCTGTCAATTTGCCCAATATTATGCCAGAATTATTTGCCATTTAATATGCCCCTGCCAATTTGCCCAATAATATGCCAGTATTATTTGCATTTTAATATAATCCAGCCAATTTGCCCAATAATATGCCAGTATTATTAGCCATTTAATATTCCCCTGCCAGTTTGCCCAATAATATGTCTGTATTTGCCATTTAATCTGCCCCCAGCACTAACCTTTTTCCCTAGTGGCAGGCAGCATGGTGTCCTCCATGCTGCCTGTTCGGCTCCCCGGCAGTTGTGCAGAGAGGCCACGTGACCAGGCGCGCTTCTGATGTCAGAGCACCGTTCACGTGACCTGTCGGCTCTTCCCTGTCACACTGCATGGGAAGCCGAACAGGCAGTACGGAGGTTTCTCTGTGTTGCCTGTTTGGCTCCCTGTGCAACCTGGAAGGCAGAGCGATGGTGAGGGGGGTCTTCTGATCTCCTATCACCTCCTTCTATGCCGGCAAGCGCAGGTTTTTTTTTTTTTTTTAAAGGTGATGGCTTTTTGTTTGTTTGTTTTTTTCACTTATGCACCTGCTCTGCTGGGGGGGGGGGGGCAATTGTCCTGTTGCCCCTCCCCTGGATCCACCACTGAATCAGACCCACTGCAGCATCAGCAGCAGTGGAGGGAGAAGCTCCAGGCCTTATAGATAGGGTGCCCTGACTTAGATAGTTGTACAAACACATGGCAGTGGTGCAGCAAGAATTATTAAATTTAATTTTTACACCCCTCCAGTCAGAGTGGTTTGGTCTTCTCTATTCCTCTCTTTCCAGCTCAGCTCTGCCCCTTCATTCTGGCAGCTGCTCCTTCCACCTGGGCATAGACACAGCTTGGATGTAGCATTGTAGCTAAGGTTAAGTAATATGTCAAGACAAGATATGTCCCTATTTTAGAGGGAGAATTTATATTTTGAACCCGAGCCCTTCCATCCCTATTTGTTCCCCTCCAAGTTCCCTCTGTCATTTGTAATAGCTCAGAATGTTTGCTATGCAGTCAGCACCATTGTCTGATCATTATGGGATTTTTTGTTAACTAACGATTGGGTGTCTACAATTTGTTTTTATTAAATCACTAAAGAGTCTACTAAGGTAGCGAGCTCCAAGTTTGAGGACCACTTCAGATCAGATTCAGGCTTCTCAGAGAGCACCGATGGGGTGAAATCAGAAAGAAATTGGGCCAAAGTTCCGACATTTCAGAAACGGTAGCCTCAGTCCTCCCAACAGACTTTTATGGAGGAGGAATTCCATTTAGTTTGAGGCCATTTCAGGAGGACCTATTATGACATAGCCAAAGGCCTCCCATAGCCAAAGCCCTCTTATAGCCAAAGCCATCCCATAGCCAAAGCCATCCCAAATCCAAAGCACTCCCATAGCGAAAGCCCTCCCAAATCCAAAGCACTCCCATAGCCAAAGTGCTCCCATAGCCAAAGCCATTCCATAGCCAAAGCCCTCTCATAGCCAAAGCCCTGCCATAGCCAAAGCCCTCCCATAGCAAAAGCCCTCCCATAGCCAAAGCACTCCCATAGCCAAAGCCCTCCCATAGCCAAAGCCCTCTCACAGCCAAAGCCATCTCATAGCCAAAGCCATCTCATAGCCAAAGACATCCCATAGCCAAAGCCCTCCCACATCAAAAGCCCTCCCAAATCCAAAGCCATCCCATAGCCAAAGCGCTCCTGAAATAGCCGCAAACTGGGCCGAGCTTGAATAAAATAAAAATTATTTAAAATAAATGATAAAAAAAAATAACAGAATACTTAAAATACTTTACCTATTAAATATTTAAATGTAAATTCTATTAATACTTAAAACGTACTAAATACATAAAAATAAGGTAAATTATTATCAATATTATAAAGTGTAAATATACTATTTTAAGAATTAACAATACTATTTCTGTATAATTATAACTGTAATCAAAACTGGGAAAAAAGAAAGGAAAACCAGAGCAATAATGGTGCAGTATAATGAATTATGAATAAAATGAAAAACCCCACCGCCCTACTGGCTACGTATGGGATGCAAATAAAATCACAGTGTGTAATATCATAAAATCACAGCAGCATGATGGCGCCAGAAGAGGAACTACTATGGAAGCCTCATTAGGGCAATTCCCCTATGCATTTCGGAAGAGAGATGTCGTGTCCAGTTCGGGCCAGATCAGAGCTACTTGACTTGAAAGTTATTAGACAACCCTTAAACATACCTTAATTGTAGCTCCAGATTACTTCATCTTAGCAACACCAGATTCACAAATAGATAATAAAAAGGTAAAGGGTTCCTAAAGGAAAAACCTTCCCCCCATTTTAAATATAAAGGGGTCTATTCACATAGCTTTGGATTTTCCATTGTCCACTGTGGATATGATATGGTACCTTTACAAGGCCTCTAATCATGTTTACATCATCACATGATACCACCAGTGCAATATACCAACACTGTCCACAAATAAGCTTTGTCCACACAACTTGCTAGTGATATGTGGGCAAAGCTGATACATGGACAGTGGGAGTGTATTGCATTGGTGGTATCATGTGGTGATGTGCTAAGTGGTCAGAAGGTCACGGTGGTTTCTATTCACACCACTGCCTAATGCACTCACATAAGTAAAGGTATCATTTATTATCCATTGACAGTGAATGTTGCCTTACACACTGTGTACATGACAGCTGTTTATTAGTGAACAATTACCGATGATGTGATTCCAGCCTATAGCTGGCATGGCTTCATTAGAAGGGTCTCCATAGGAAATTGTGGGGTCCCTTACAGACCAAATGGATTGGCCCCCACCACCTTGCACAGCCAGGACATACACCAGCACCCACATTGGACACCCAGGATTTACCCCAGCCAGCACCCTCTTTGCATGCCCCAGAATCAACAGGATATGTCCCAGCACATGCCCCACAACCCACAATGCACACCGAGGACATGTCCCATAACCCACATTGCACACTCCAGGACATGCCCCACCATCCACATTGTGCACCCAAGACTTACCCTAACACTCAAGGACATGCCCCATCACCAATATTGCACACCAAGACTTTCCCCAGCAGTCCAGGACATGCACCAAGATTTATCCCAGCCAGCACCTAAAGCTCAGTGGTGTCTAGTGGCAGACAGTATGGTGTCTGTGCACTGCCCTGGAGCACAGACACCCTACCATGCTCCCTGCATTGTCTGAAGTCTGAGCACCAGCATGACCCCACACTGCCTGCACACCAAGCTTCGTCTTTTTACAGGGCCCTAGCGGGTCACCCAGGGCCACTGGGCCCATGACAAGTGTATCGCCTGGTATTGTTGTACCACAAGAGCTGCTATGATGGTGAGTAAAATACCATATAAGGCGAGCCTTTTTTCATAAAGTTTATATACCAAAAATGTTAGATTGTCTTATACACAGTGCTAACCGGTTGAGAGTATATTCTGTTGTGCCCCTTTCCAATATCTCTAAAGTCCTCAGTTACCACAGGCATCCTGCATGTCAGTGGCCAATCCCAGTGTCCTTCCCTCAGCAGATGATCTCAAGAGGAGCCTGTCGCAGGTGATTTCAGAGGGCTGGGAGGAGCAGCAGCAGGATGGAAGAGTGCTTTCTCTAGGGACATCCACTTTGCAAATTAGGGTTGCAAACAAATCCCCCTCTGATCGCAGGGGGCGATACACAAGAACCGGAAACAAGCAAATTTGGGGTGAAAAAAATAAGCCGTATTTCCAACAGCTTTCATTCCAAGTAAGCTTATTTTTCGGTCGATGTTTCCTCCTTAGCATGCATGAAATGGAAAGGCAACTTGCAACAGAAAAGACTCCCATGCATACTTGGCTCTCAATGGGAAGGTGTTGGATGTGCCACAGGGGAGCAAGTTATATGGACCAGGTGAGATTGGCATTGGGCACTGCTCTGGGTGAAGGAGGGTATAGGGCTATCTAAAAAAATATTGATATCATAATTTTGGCTACCAAAAGTAGCCCTCATCTTATACATGGGGGCGTCTTATAGAGGGAAAATATGGTAATATGTTACTGTATGTAGATATGTATAGGTAGCAATTACCTAACTTTTATCGGGGTTACTAAGTAGTGTATGGGATCCGTGTGTTGTATTACATCACTGGCTGATTGATAATTGCACCATATGTGCTGTCTTTAAAACATATTCAAATCTTTATTTTTTTTTATTAATTATGCTATTACAGCATATACTAAGCTATTAATTATTATAGGCACTTAAACATTACATTCTACCATTTTTATTAGGTGATTTGAAATGCCTGAAATTTGGTAATTTTTGGGTGGAAATTGAGAAAATCAGGGTGAAATGGGCCATAATAAATGGCCTAAATTGTGGATTTCTAAATTGCGTACAACGATACACTCAATATTTACAGATGCCAAATGGCTGAAACATTTCTAATTAAATATACAAGGGAAAAAAACGCACAATTTTAAGTTGAGGGCTTAACCGAAATGTGGCAAAATATTATTTTACATAAAGAGTAGCAAATACCTAGAATAACTAATTGTCAGATAATGTAATAATACCTGGAATTTGGCTGACAACAATGAAATATCATGCTAAATTATTGAAAATTATAATTAATATTTCTATAATATTGCAATAAAAAAAAAAAACTAAAACAGTTGATCATTCAAGGAAATATTAATGAGAACAAATTTGTTTGAATAGAATAAAATTACCATGGAATATTTTTTAATTGATTTAGATGACAAATGGATAAATTAATAAACCTCTTTGAAATGAGGATACCTTACATTTAGAACTTAAATTGTCAGCTTTTAATAGAGCTTTTAATTGTCAGTTTTCTGATATGCCAGTTACAATTTTTAATTCATTTTGATTAATTAATGTAGCGCAACAGCCGTTATTTTAATTGCAACTTATTACAAGCATCTAAAATGGATTTAAATAAATTGATAAAGAACAATTGTCTTTTTTTTTAATTGTAGAGTAATTTGTAATAATTGGTGGATCATTAAAGGGAAATTAAAGATTGAATCTGCTCCTAAAGGAAGGCTTGATGCTCCTAAAATCATACTGAGATCTTTTCTTTAATTGCATTTGTTTCTCTTTTTTTTTTTTCATTGGTCACCAAAAAAATTAATTATCTGTATTTTTGTTGGACTACGCTATCATATTTGCCATCTCTTTCTTTTCTTTTTGAAAAACCTAAACATAACACAGGACGGGGGTGTGGTTGTGTAAGTACAAAAGACATTTTAGGTGCGGTAAAAATTGCAGTAAAGAAAGAATGCTTGAAAAAATAATTGTAGTTTATTTTTTTAAATTAACAAAATGCAAAGTGAGTGAACAGGAAAAAAAATCTAAATGAAATTAATATTTGACTGAACCTAATGGAATGAACAGTTGAATGTAGAATGTGTGTTAGGTTAGAGTGAGGAGAAATAAGAAAGACATAAAAGAAAAATGTTAGAAATTCTGTAACATACAACACAGTAAATAAAGGCTCCAATAAAAGAAGAATGAGGGGAATACACAGGAAAAAGGAGACAGCACAGTAGTTGATTTTGATTTCATTTAAATGTGAGCTGCAAAGCCATGGTTTAGAATAAGATAGGAATGTGGTGATTAATAGACATAAATAAAAAAAATTATAATTGAAGTACTTGTAAATATAAATGTATCAGTGTATAACTATAAGAATTGGATTATTATATTTTTGTAAACTTTGATATTGGAAATAAAGATTTATTTAAAAAAAAATTAAATCAGTGTTTGCAGTGACCACCTGCATTAAAAACAGCATCAATTCTTGCACACCGTTTTTTTTTAAGGAACAGGGCAGGGAGGTTATTTAAAACTGCTTGGATAACTAATCACAGTTCTACTGTACATTTAGGCCTTCATTACTGCTCTCTCTTCATGTAACCTCAGCGGATGATACATGCCTCCTAACTATCCAGTTTTGTGAGGCACAGTCACAGGTTTGGGAGGCTATCCAAGTATCCCGCAGAGTTCTATCTCTTTCCCGCTTAAGACCTCAATTCTGCAGTATCAATGTAGTGTTCTCCAGTGTCTTTGACAATGGAGAGTCGTTACTGGGCAATGCACAGCATTATGGGAAGTAGATACGCCATTTGGAATAACAGCCCCTACCACGCATTTAGCACTGACACTCAATCTCCTCCCCCTTCTTGCTTCCCAAGAGTTGGGGTGTATGCAGATATATGTCAACATAATTGTATTTAGAAAAATATACAAAGCAGATAATTGTATTAGTCGAGGTGTCTTACCAACCTGAGGGGTTGTGATGCTCTGGGTAACGCCCCCAGTGGCAAACTCACATCAAAAAAGGGAACTAAGTGCAGGGAAAGAGAAGCACCGAAAAACCTAATATGATTGATACAGGATGCCTAGCTGTTACTTAAGCTGTATAATGACCCCCATAGGGCTTGAAATGAGTAGGGGGCATTCAACTGACGAACATTGGAAGAGTGGGATTGTGTGATCTCAAAAAGTTTAGGGCCTCCGATATAGACAGTTGCTTCCCAAAACAATATCAGCCATATTGTCACTTTAATTGATGTAATTAATATATTATCAGATACTAAAACTTAAAGGGACTGTATTACCTAAGCATTATTTTTACTGGGAATGTAAAGAATAAAAAAACTATTGAAAATGATCTATACATTGTATTAGTAAAATAGTAAGTAAATGCCGAAATAAGGAGAAAAATGTGTTTTAGGTGTGTCTGTGGAGTCTCTTGTGTATGACATCACCTGTGGCATGGTATGCAAATGACACATTTCCTTTGTTTGCTTGTGTTGTTTCAAAATTAGCAAATTAGCTTCTTTTCAATGTGTAATGTGTTATTTGATGTGTGATTTGGGTTTGTCTGAAACCCAATCTATTTTATGGTTGGGTAACAGATAGAAACTCTTACACATATTTTTCAGTAATAGAAAATGCCTGTTTTCTAAATTGGAAACTTTAAATGTCTTTTGTATCTCCCAAGTTTGCATGTCAAGATTTTTTTTTTTAGGTGAAACATCTGTTTTATTCATGTATGTAAATCTTGACCACTCTGTGGACGCTGTCGCGGGTCATGGCCAATGGAGTTCTGCAATGCTCTTTTGAACGTATCTCAGAATCAAGCTGTCCCCGCGAATATATATTCTTAAAACATACTCAAAAACCAGCTGCTTAGCTAGACGGTGACACCCTTCCCTGTGTCATAACCTTCAGATTTTGTTTCTGGGTTTAAAAAAATGACTTTTAAATAAATAAAAAAACATTGTCTCACATTTCATTCTATAGATTTATTCCGACAGGTAATAAAAAATAACAAAAAGCCTGATCCATAAAAATTAAGTATGGTAGCTAGTGGATTTACTATAATATCGTCTTTGAAGGAAGCGTTTGGGACTATTAAACAGCACGACACCCACATTTGTTATTGCAGTAAACGAATAAATAACGTGTAATTACGGTTATACATGCTTACACAGTATTCCAGTGGAATGTGCTTTAATGCACCAGACTCTACCTAATGACAGTTACAATCAGCAATGGCTGAAGGCAGCTGCTATGCCCCAGGCCACAATCCATTATGTCGGACTGCATTACTCCCTTGTGAAGCTGTCACCCTTCCAGCCTGTGAAGTGATAGCAGGAGGAGCATCCCGGTGTCTCTACAGTCAGCACCAGACTTACGGGAGCACAGAACGTGAAAAAGATGACATTAACACAATTCATTTAACTTGCAGAAAGGAAGAAACGCCATATAATCCATGGAGCTGTGGTTTGTTTTGCTTCTGTAGCCTTTGATGATTTATTATACTTTAACAGCATCATGTCTTAGGGGGGGACGCCCAGAATCCTACGCAAAGGTCAACAATTTGAATATTTGCTACAGAAACAGGTTGACATGACTTAATTAGTATCCAGTGGACAGTCTTGGGTAATTGTATTTGGGGTGGGTTTTTTTGGCATGCATTATGTGTGTAGACAGATGGATAGAAAGATAGACAGACAGACTGATAGCATGATAAATAGACAGACAGACAGACAGACAGACAGACAGACAGACAGACAGACAGATAGATAGATAGATAGATAGATAGATAGATAGATAGATAGATAGATAGATAGACTGATAGCGTGATAGATAGACAGACAGACAGACAGACAGACAGACAGACAGACAGACAGGGAGACAGACAGACAGACAGACAGACAGACAGACAGACAGACAGATAGATAGATAGATAGATAGATAGATAGATAGATAGATAGATAGATAGATAGACTGATAGCGTGATAGATAGACAGACAGACAGACAGTGCGACAGAGAGACAGACAGACAGACAGATAGATAGATAGTAGATAGATACGTAAGGTTCTATTCTCTGCTTAGCAAGGGCAATTCACAAGGATTATCTCTGCACAATGTGTAATTAAAATGTTGATATGGACTAATGATAGCACCAAATAATGGTGCTATTAGCATGTGCACTTATTTATCAAGCAAATTCCCAAAAAATATTGGGAGTCTGAGCTGCTTCTGCCGGTTACATACTTTTTGGTTGTGCTGGCACTCCAGAGGTTCCATACCCCCCTATGGTATGGGATATAACCCAACTCATGGCCCAAGGTTGCAGGATAGATCATGATTAGACCACCCAGTGCTGGAAATCTCCGTGGGAGTTACACATCCAACTGAACACACATGGCAACATAAGTAGCAAAAATTGCAACATGTATCAGATTCATACGTGAGTACAGCATCCATCAAGCAGAAAGATCATAACATAACAGCAAAAATATTCTCATTATAATATAATAAGATATACATAGAATTCCAAGTAACAAGTAACATAGTAAAACAAAACTCTAATCTCAGATAGATAATAAAGCATTTAAGGATTAAGAGGAAAACCACTTTAAGAGCCACTTTGAAGAATGAACTGATTTCCCTCTGAACACATAGGAATTATACATTCTGCATTCTGAATTGTTTCTCAAAAAAAATGGCCGATCATACAGCTGTATGCTTGGATGCTGCCGGAAGGTGGAGCTAAGGTAAGATATATATTCAAGTTAATTACAAGCAAATTATAGAAATTCAGAAAGTGTGACTGAGAGGGAAAGCAAGTACAAGTCATAAAAATATAGGGAAATTATTTTTGCTTGGTTTGAGACTTTTATTTCAGGTTTTTGGTATTGCCAAAGGGATTCTGGGTAATCATATGCAAATTAGGTCAACAACAATCACTTTTTGTGCTTCCACAGACATGGACCCTTTGGAGCATTGGACACTGTTCAGGAATGTATTTGAAATGTAGTCCCGGAGATAGAAGTGCTTCACAGATTTCTGACCTGGCTCCTTGTTTATTCATCATGTGCTCTGTGTAAGAGTTTAGGAGCAGAGCAGTTTACATACTTCATATGCATTCTGAGAACTCTGTGTCCAATGCAAACAGTGCATACCCCATAACACTGTGAGATAAGTAGGGGCCCGGATGCCATTGAAAGGAATGGAGCCAGAGACAATCTGGAATGTATCTCAAACTGGCATGCATAATCATGGATTAAAACCAGATTTCAATGAATACAGCCATTAAAAAATATGGTTGACTGCTCCATTAAAGGGATGGTATCACCCAAACATTGTTTTTAATGTGACTGTAGAGCAAAAAAAAAAATGATTGAAAATGATCTATACATTGTTTTAGCAAAACTGCAAGCAGGTTATGACATCACCTGTGGCACGGTATGCAAATTACAAATTTCCCACTGTAAAGCAGTTTCATTGAGTATCCCTTCTCCAAACACACAACAGTGTATTCAGTGTGCAGCCCCCCTTAAGCTGTGATATAGCCTTTCCATGCATGCTCAGATTCCCCGGCAAAGGGTAATACAATGACAAGTGTGCAGACCTGAGACGCCAACGGCAGGTTCCCAACAATGCCTCACATCACAGCTACATCACAGTAACAGGGATTTATTTGCTCTATACAGTATTTACATTGATATTACTGGATTTCATGAGAGCTGAGGGGCTTTAATATATCTTATTGGTGAAAAGGAATTATCTGTTATCCGAAATACTTCTAGCCCCAAGCATTTCGGATGAGTGATAATCAACATGTGTATACATATAATAACACGATACATATACAAGCACACAAAATATTCGTATTATTATTTACTTTCTGCATTAAAAATATAGTATTTGAAACAGTGGTTAATCACGCAAAGAAAAAGACCAACCTAGGAAAGGAAAAAAAAGACAAGGTTTTTAATGTGTAATCCTTCCTAATGCATTGTGTGTAACAGAAGAAAAATACACCTTTAAATGTACAGAAACATGGCAGTGTGATGACCTGCTCATTAGGCTTAGTGGAGCTTCCCATGTAAAGAAAATGGAAGAAATTGATACAAAAGGGAATACGAGCTACTTGCTGTCATTCTGACAGTTGATGGGGGGGTAACTTCAATGTGCTCGTAATATACTAGCTTGACTCTGACAGTTGTTGGCAGATGGCTGCTGCATTACTGTCAGTTCATGGTAAGGCATGTATATGTTTGTCTACAGAATAAAGATCATTCACATCCTAATCTCACTACCAGACAGCATTACAAAGCAGGGGTATCCAGCACCATCGCTCTAGGATGCCCATTACTTTCAGCACATCTTCTTGATATATGATAGTGTAACATGAGATAATATCCTTCCCTCACTGGCCCTTGACCATGTTACCCACTCACATAGTTATCGTGGTGGCCCAGGTAGAGGGAGTTTGTCGGAATTACGTTCCAGGCTGCTTCTTGGGTTATGGACCTCTGATAATCATGGTAGCTTTCCAGGAAGTGATGTAGGGATTAGAAGAGAACCTTGGGGAACATACCTTCTTAGAGACATGGCGGAATTCTGACAGTAATGGCTTGAGTAGGTGATACCTTGAGGTTACTGGATGCTCAGCATGGTGAGTGTTAATTAGAGATCCTGGAGGGGAGTGCTACCAATTATTTTAGGTATTGTATCGTCTCGGAACTGTTGACCTACTCGCCATTCGTGTAGAAAGTGTTATTTGGGTTCCTGTGTGCAACTGTACCTGGGCTTATCTTGTGCAGTTATGATACAAAGAACCAATCTCTGAAACTTTTATAGTGTGAAGGCATGCATCCTTCTTTAGGAGAGCTTCAGAGACTGCCAGGTGGGCACATTCCCATATGCCAGGCTATTAAGTCATTTGATTCATACACTAACTTGCTTGAGGAAATTTCTACCTGCAGTCTTGAAAAGACCTAAAAAGAGCAAAAGACTGGAAGTAATTTATCTTCTGCAGTTCTATGAAGTAGGTATTTACTAATAAAAATGAGTAGCAAAGAGACAAGTGCATTTATTATCTTCGTTTTGTACATGTTATTCAGGAAAACTTTTCTTTTTGCATGTGTTAATCCAGTAGAAAAATATTATCTTTCTACTCTTTCTACAGTAACATGTAATTTTTTTGAAAGCCATTCAATACAAGTCAGGTGCAGTGAAGTTAAGGTGAGATTAACATATCTTAAACATTTAATCCTTTAGTTACATAAACTGCGTTAACACTTTTGCAGTGTTTGTGTTTAGCTGTAATTTTCCTAATTGTTGCTTAATAGACCCACACATATTATATACTTTTGCTATAGCCAAAAGAAGGCCTTGCTTAAGATACCATTATTTTCATCATATAATTTACCATAAAAAAAAGACTTAATGGGACACTACCACTTACATAAGATGTAACTAGGTACCCTGGTCATTTAAAACAAACACATATATAAATCATATGCCACTGTTTCTTTTTGCTATATGATTGAATTAATTGCATATAAAAGGAAAAATAAAATTAGGTCTTTTATCTCCTGGCTCCATTTTGTGAATATTTCCCATGATGCAACATCGTCCAAAATCTTGCAGCCAGTCTCACTTTACAACTGTTGCCAAAGCCTGCATGATGATTTCATAAGATACTCCCCTGCTCTCTTACTGGATACTGTGTATCATAGTGGGCAGGAATAGGGGGCTGTGTACAACTTTTTTTTACCTGCTTTACAACACAAAGAGAGGAGATTAACCTGATCAAACAGGATCTTAACTCTGCCCCATTGTAATGTAATAGTTACATTACCCTCCCATTCAATGCAAGTGTATGGTCAGAATTCAGACTTATAGACTGCATTCTGTGTCCCCAACCCCAAAGTGAGAAATTTGTTCTGTAAAGTCACTGGGGGGTAGCATCCAAAATCACAATCTTTCTCAAAATCACGATGCCCAGTCACACTTGTTTAGTTAAATATTTTATTAAATGCAATCACATAGCAAAAACAAATGACATATCAGAAATCAATAATACAAAATAAAAAAAAATAAAGCTTTTTATTTTTTGGGTGTTAAAAAAAACACACTTTAACACACTATAACTTTTACCTGAAAAATCTTTTACACTATCTACAAATGGTAAATAACACCCCATCTTACTTCAGTAGTGGGGAAAATAATGGAAACCTTGTTAAAGAATAGGATTGTTGAACATCTAAAGTTGCTTGGATTTCAAGATCAGAGACAACATGGGTTTACTTCAGGGAGATCATGCCAAACTAATCTTATTGTTTTTTTTGATTGGGTAACTAAAATAATAGATCAGGGTGGTGCAGTAGACATTGCTTACCTAGATTTCAGTAAGGCTTTTGACACTGTCGCACATAGAAGGCTTATCAATAAACTGAAATCTTTGAGTTTGGATTTCAATATTGTTGAATGGATTAGACAATGGCTGAGTGACATGCAACAGAGGGTTGTAGTCAATGGGGTATATTCGATGCAAGGTCTTGTTACTAGTGGGGTACCTCAGGGATCTGTACTTGGACCCATTCTCTTTAATATTTTTATTAGCGATATTGCAGAAGGTCTTGTTGGCAAAGTATGTCTTTTTGCTGATGATACAAAGATTTACAGCAGGGTTGATATTCATGGAGGGATAAGCCAAATGGCAAATGATTTGGATAAACTAGAAAAATGGTCAGAGCAGTGGCAACTGGCATTTAATGTGGACAAGCGCAAGATTATGCACCTTGGGCGTAAAAACCCAAAAGCAGAATATAGACTATTTGGTACAGTCCTAACCTCAACATCTGAGGAAAGGGATTTAGGAGTAATAATTTCAGAGGACTTGAAGGTAGGTAGGCAATGCAATAGAGCAGCAGGAAATGCTAGCAGAATGCTTGGTTGCATAGGGAGAGGTATTAGCAGTAGGAAGAGGGAAGTGCTCATGCCATTGTACAGAGCACTGGTGAGACCTCACTTGGAGTATTGTATGCAGTCCTGGAGACCGTATCTCCAGAAGGATATTGAAACTTTGGAGAGAGTTCAGAGAAGGGCTACTAAACTGGTTCATGGGTTGAAGGATAAAACTTACCAGGAAAGGTTAAAGCATCTTAAAATGTATAGCTTGGAGGAAAGACGTAACAGGGGGGATATGATAGAAACATTTAAATACATAAAGGGAATCAACACAGTAAAGGAAAAGAGTATATTTAAAAGAAGAAAAACTACCACAACTAGAGGACATAGTCTTAAATTAGAGGGGCAACGATTTAAAAGTAATATCAGGAAGTATTACTTTACTGAGAGTGTAGTGGATGTATGGAATAGCCTGCCAGCAGAAGTGGTAGAGGTAAACACAGTCAAGGATTTTAAGCATGCGTGGGATAGACACAAGGCTGTCCTAGCTATAAGACCGGGAACGGGGGACTAATAAAAGTACTCAAAAAAAAAAAACTGGGCAGACTAGATGGGCCGAATGGTTCTTATCTGCCGACACATTCTATGTTTCTATGTTTCTATGTTTCTATCTAAATAGGTTCCAATATTTTTGTGAGTTTAGGCATATCGAATGTTTATATGTTTTGGGGTGGTTTGCAAGTTATAGGACAATAAAGTAACGTAGCATTTTTTTTTCCTAACAATTTTCCCCTCTTTTTGACCACTAACAATTTTTCCCATTTATGCTCATGGAATTGTAACTATTAAAACTAATAAAGATATAATTTAAATTAGCTAGGATACACTATCCACTGACTGATTAAAGTTGGATTATGGGGGTACATATTTACAAAAAAAAAGCCTCCAATAGAGCTTTGACTGTTGCTAAGTGCATCAGACACTATAGTCTGATGCAAGGTGTTCAACATCCATATCTCCAATTGTTATATACTCGACTCTTCTAACCCTCATGTTTTATTACATTTCATTGTACCTAATACATTTTTGTTTTTATTAATGTCATTTCTGAAATAGTGGTCCTTATATTGATTGGGTGCCAGCCATAATATTTTATTATGAATATGTGAGATAGAAGGCTATATTTTTGTGTGAGAAATACAGCTTTGACTCATTAATTCACACTGTTCAGTGATGAGTAGTGTTGACCGAACCCGAACCGCACTGTTCGGGTTCGTACCGAACATTACGGTTTTTGGTCCCCGGACCCGAACACGGACATTTCACTGTATGTTCGGGTTAGAGTTCGGGGTTCGGCAATTAGATTGTATGTAATGCTATGGGCTTTCTATAAACCGTAATAGAGTCCCCTATTCATACGAATAGGTCAATTGACATATTCGTATGAATGGGGACACTCTTACCCACATTTTACTTCATTTTGCAGCCCTCTAGCCCTTTCCAGGACTTTTTTAGAGGCATTTTAGTGGCCAAATGTTCGTGTCCCCATTGACTTCAATGGGGTTCAGGTTCGGGGTCAAGTTCGAGCACGGACCCGGACATTTTTTAGAAGTTCGGCCGAACCTGCCGAACCCGAACATCCAGGTGTCCGCTCAACTCTAGTGATGAGCGATTTTCTTAAAAATAACTAGATTGGCTCCTGAATTGTCCTGTCTGGCTCCTAAAGTCTTCAAATATTTTTGCTATCCTTATGCGATTACGTATCCTGGCCGCCACTTGTAAAGCTACAGGGTGTTCACTTAATGTGTCATAATTATCATAAGCCACTGGGATGCTGGTGGAACAAAGGTTCTTAAGCCGACAATATAGAATCCGGAAAGTAGAAATATGTAAAGAGGTTTTTAGATTTCCAAGTAACTCCACTTTTATTTTTGTGTAGAGGCTCCACATTGCCCTTACTTATACACATGAAGATACCAGGTAGAGAATGGGTGATAAAAAGCCAGTGGAGACAGTGGAGAAAACGCACTGCTCTATTTGTATTTCTAGTCAATTAGCGCCTTCGTTACCCATGTATAAACAAAGAAGGAGAGGGGCGTCTGAAATTGCACCTCAGGGCCAATAGATGGATTTTTCACCCAGTGGGGTGCAATCCCTGGTATACATCACTTATCAGCAATAACACCTCTTTTATACATTCTGACACTTTAATCAGCACCAGGATTTACACATAACCCCAAATGCACATGTTATATAGAACTATAAAATTAGTAGCCTCTACACCAGGGGGCTTCCAAGCTTTTTCTGAAGTGGGCGCCAAAATCCTAAATGTATGCGCCTGTTGGGTCGCATTGACCTTAATAATTTACAGTAATGGTGATGAATAGCTTGTAAGCCATAGAAAAATGCTTGCTTATTTGGTAGTAATATAAAAGCAATTTAAAAAAAAGTTTAAATCAACTTTATTTTAAAAAAAAAGTATACATTTACAAAGATAATGAGAATATGGGCGGTTAAGTCAGGGGGGCCGCACCTTGCTGTCAATGGGGCGGCCGCATTCGGCCAGGGGTCAGCACTTCGGACGCCCCTGCTCTTCATAAATAAACATAATAAAAAAAGTCAACAATTGTTGCCACCAAGCAAGCCAAAACGTTTCTAGTTATATTAATAATCGCCAATAAAGATATTATTTAGGAAATTCTAACTATTGCTGACATATACCTTTTTTTTTTTTTATAACATTTTATTTTTATGACCATGTTAATAAATAATATGTAATCTGTTTATATTCGTCGAAAGTTCAAATTCCAGCATCATAGAAGCAAAATGATAGTCCTGTTTACTTAGAAAATATTATGTAAATAAATACTCGTAAAAGCTATTGAAATACTTGTTATTTCTACACCTATTTGTACGAGGTCAGTTTGTAAATCTTGCGCACGAATACATTTTGGGCTTGTTTAGATACAAATGTAGTATTCTGTTGTCAGAAACTGGAATACTCAAAAGGACTTATTGCTTAACATTTACTCCCCCTAGTGGTGTATTCTCAAATTACAACTCTTGATGATTCTTTTTTTCATTTGATATCTCATTTTATTTGTTTTGTGGATTTCATATCGATCATGTTGGCATGTATTAAAATGGGTAGAAGGCATATGATGGAGCAATATTAGGTACTAAGATTTTTCCTGCTTTAAGAAACTGCTCAGCCAGATAGAGAGATAGAGAGAAGTAAATAGAAAGGAAGAGAGAGGGAGAGCGAGAGAGAGGGAGGGAGAGAGAACAAGAGAACGGAAGAGAAATAAAATGAATGAAAGAACAAAAGAAAGTAATAAAGATGGAGAGCAAGAGAAAGAGAGAAAAAAGAGAAATCTGTAAAAAATAAGAAATAGTGAAAGAGAAAGAAGGGAAGGTAGAAAAGAAAAAGATAAAAGGAGAAATTATAGATAGGTAGATAGATAGATAGATAGATAGATAGATAGATAGATAGATAGATAGATGGATAGATAGATAGAGAAACAGACAGATAGACAGATTGATAGAAAGATAGATAGGTAGACAGAAGAATAGAGAGATAGATAGATAGAAAGATAGATAGATAGATAGATAGATAGATAGATAGATAGATAGATAGATAGATAGATAGACAAATAGATAGATAGATAGATAGATAGATAGATAGATAGATAGATAGATGGATGGATGGATGGATAGATAGATAGATAGATAGATAGATAGATAGATAGATAGATAGATAGATAGATAGATAGATAGATAGATAGATAGATAGATAGATAGATAGATAGAGAAACAGACAGACAGACAGACAGATAGATAGATAGATAGATAGATAGATAGATAGATAGATAGATAGACAAACAAATGGACGGATGGACAGATGATAGATAGATAGATAGATAGATAGATAGATAGATAGATAGATAGATAGATAGATAGAGAAACAGACAGACAGACAGACAGACAGACAGACAGACAGACAGATAGATAGATAGATAGATAGATAGATAGATAGATAGATAGATAGATACATCCATACATACATACATACATACATACATACATACTGTAGATGCATAGATACATAGATACATAGATAGATAGAGAAACAGACAGACAGACAGACAAATGGATGGACTGAAAAAGATAGACAGATAGCTAGATAGACAAACAAATGGACGGATGGACAGATGATAGATAGATAGACAGACAGACAGATAACTTGATAAATGGACTGACAGATAGATAGATAGATAGATAGATAGATAGATAGATAGATAGATAGATAGATAGATGGATAGATAGACAGGCGGACGGACAGATAGATAGATAGATAGATAGATAGATAGATAGATAGATAGATAGATAGATAGATAGATAGGAATTAGGTGAGATTAGACAGTTATTACTGAGCATATCTTATCCCGTGATGAGTAAATGTAATTTTGCTTTGGTAAAATCATATAACCAAACTTTACCATTTATACCAGTGAGCGGTGTATACATATACACCTTGTACATAGCCGTGTGCTTACTCCAGTTTACTAAACATCATTATATTTATTTTTTATTTTTTTCCTGACCTGCTAATTTTCTGACGTTTAGACAATTATCAGAGTTTTTGTTTTCCAGGTTAAAAAATGCAGACAAGCCGTCCATAAAGCAAACATCTTATCGCCAGCTCCTACTGCGCTTTATTTTCTTTCTTTTGAGTAAACACAGAGATGACCGTTCTGAATGCTGACATGCAGGAGAATTTTTAAAGATGGTACAGGCTGCTTGTTCTACAGGGATCTCTGTCAACTTCTCTTTTTATGCATTAAATGTTCCTCCCCAGTGATAGCCTCAGGGTGCTTGCGCTAAACAATTAATTGATGGCACCTCTTGGGATCCTAATGGGTATTTAGCAATAAGTTCACTTCCACTGTGTTGCATAATGTGATAGTTTGACAATCACATATATTTCCAGAGGTTCTTGAGAGGTGAAATGTTCTCTAAAGATGTGGGAAAAACTTATTTATAAACAATTCATGTAGTCACTTATGGTGCATCTCACTCAGTTAGTTAGAGTCTCTTTAATAAGTCAAAACAAATATAAAAATATGGGATCTTTACATTTCCCAAACAAAATACAGTATATTTTTTTTATACCAATTAAATCACCACTTATAAAATATTATACATATATATATTTATTTTATATATGGATATATCACATTATCATTTACTTATAGAGTGTCAACAGTTTACGCAGTGCTAGTACAGAATGTTACGTGGTGTTGGGGGGGGTTTCAATTAACAGAGAGAGTCAGGCTGCTACCCAAGGAAGAATGAGTCTGTATAAATATACATTTAAATAATCATTGATACCTATAGCGTTTAGATACTCACGTGGTTATTATGAAGGTTGGCCTCAAAAAAGTGACTGTCGGAATGAAACTCTTTATTGTCCTGATATCTACAAATAAAAATATAGAACAAAAAGGTAACACTGAAATTAGCGATGAGGTATATGACCTTGAAAAAAATAAATCAAGGCTCTCAAGGTAATTTTTTTGGTGTATATAATTATTATTATCATTATTATTTTTATTATTATTTTTGGGGTAATACACAAATCTCAACAGCTACACAATTTAATAATGTTTTTACATATTTCTGCAGGAAAGTTTTATGAATTTGTGAAAATATTGTGTGATTTAGTCTGAGGAAACACTAAATGTTATTATCTATTTTCAAATTATTTTACCATCTTTCAGGGTCCAAAAGTGTCCTGTATGTAAACAGTACTTTGTATAGCTTCCACTAGTGTTAAAATTTGTTTCACCTAAGCAACTACAACTGAGTTTATTATTATTATCATAATAATAATTATTATTATAATTAGCACATATGGAAAATTTACATTTTTGTTATCGCAAAATAATTTGAGAAACTCTGATTATATTATTAATTTTTCTGCGTCTGTGCCCTCAAAGCCTCTTTTGCTTTCCCGTAATCCGTTAGAAAATCTGCTAATTAAGAGCAGATTTCATGGTATGTAATACTGCTTTAATATACCTGTCGATTTCATCTGTGAGTCATTTGAAAAGAATTCAGTTTTGGAATTCCATAAGAACCTCAGCAATACGGTCTATCATCTCCCGACACACAATCTGGGATTCCCATTTTTAGCAGCAGATTTAAAATAGGTCCCATCTCCAAATATCATGTGATCAATGAATGTAAGAACAGAATAACCTACCCAACAAATATTATTAAAGTACAATATTAAACACTGATATTATAGTACACATTGCCAGGTGTATATTAGTTATAGTCTCTTGAGCGGATATCGAACAGTGTCAATAATTGACTTATACTCTCAATACTTAAAATCATTTTAAAAAAAAAAAAAACAATGATTCTGCAGAACAGTCTAAAAAACATTTACAAAAAAAAGAAAAAATTCTAAAAATATTAAACTCTTTATAACTTATTTAAGTCTGCAAGAACTATCGCACTTATATTATTAACCTCTGGCCGACCAGCTATAGCAAGCCGAACCTCACTTCCTCTTTTTAATGTGTGTTGGTCTTAAATGTGGCATTCGAGGAGTTAAGCAATGGTTAGCTAGAACTTATTCCCACTTTTACCAAAAGCGCAGTATAAAGATTAACGACATGTAGAAAGGAAACCCTTTTTTTTTCCCTTCTTTCTGTTATTGTAATATATGCCTCTCATAAAATGAGGAAATAAACGGACCGATCAAGTTGCATCCGACACTTGAGAGGATAATACTGGTAATGATGCTTCTATAAGGTTAGATTTATTCATTTGAATCTGATACGACACATCCAGCATATCATGTTTTATTGCTAATTGAGTTTTTCGTCTGTGGTCCCTAGATTGGACAGGGATTTTGTGATTTAAATGCCTGCAATATTTTCCATTTTAAATCCATTGTGTAACCCCTGAAGTGCCAGGGGCAGCCTTTTGGCATATTCATTTGATTCCGAAGCTAACAATCCTTTTTATAATATATATATAAATATATCACCATGAAGGTAACCAAATCATGCAAAGGATTTTCATTCATTAGGTTAGACATGTGTCGTCGAGAAATTGGTAGTGTTACACAAAGTGTAATTAAACTGGGACCTTTACAGTGTAAGCATTAACTCTTAAAAATGCAATATTTATCTATAACAGGACCGGGTGATAGAAAAATGAAAAAGGTTAAATTTAGATGACAACCAACTTTAGAGTAAATAGGGCCAAGATTTTTTTCATCTGTATAAATGAAGAGGAGATCTGTAGAAACTCGAAAATGCAAAACCTCTGTCTGCTCCTCGTATTCCAGTGTATTTCCTTTTTTTTTTTTTACATCAGTAATAAACAGCAAGGGAAAGATTGCAATCGGCAGGTGCCAAAAAAAAAAGACAACCAAGATCTATAATTATGTTACCATCTTAATGTAACATGTGTTGTAGAAAACAGCTCTGGTTCTGTCGTCTTGCGGTGTATTTAGCTCCTCTACTTACAGTGAAAGAATGCAGCCGCCCCTAATGGGCTTAGACATAGGAGTCACCTTGAATTAATCAAAAAATGAATTTAGTTTTTAAATTTTGTTACCCTACGAGGTCTATTCACACAAACAGGAAGTTCTTGAAAATTGACAAGGGAATTTCAAAAATCAGGACAAAGTAATCATGTTGGAAAAACATGCTGATCTTTCTGTCTCAGCTTATAATGCCTTAGCTTTGTCATTCCCTTGTCAGTTCACCCAGCTTGTTGTTTTATTGGCACAGTGGATGGGATGAATAGAAGAGGCTCATACTCCAATATCACCTGATAATGCTATTGCCATGCGAGGAGGTTCGGCTATGTGTGCCCCTCTAATGTTGCATTGGGGTTGTTAGTTCCAGGGCCTCCCAGAGATTCAGACACTTTTCCATCCCTCAGAAGTGTCAGACAGCCTCCCCTAAATATTGGAATATATTTCTTACCAAAAAGGTAATCCAGGGGATTTATTGCAAAACATGCCAATAACGGCAACATAAATTGGGGTAGGGGGAAGGACTTGACGCGTTTCACATGTAACAATGCATAATCATAATACACTTGATTTAATTTAATGATGTTCTATGGAACCTTAACTCACCTTCCCATGGACACTGGTGTCGTTGTACAGACATTTTGTCTATTGCGTTCTGTAGCCTGCCACATAATGAAGTAGAGGCAACCACCTGTGGCCAGCAGTTAAGATATGTCCTTCAGAATGAAATGCCTATTAGAGCTCTTTCTTTCATGATGGAGACCATCGTCTGTTTAGCTTAGTTTCATGCAGAAATGTTTAAGAGGTATGGCAAACCAAGGAAATGCCATGTTTCCTAAAACTGAGTTTAAAGCTCATTACAGCCAGGAACCAGATGATGTTGACATCCAGATTTAGACAATCTGCCAAGATTTCAGAACCTTAGCAGCTTATATCGTCTCGGGACCAAGTAGCAATGCTCAACCTTTCCTGCCTGCCCTTACCTTGGTCCGTATTATGTAACTAAGCTTTTTCTGCCTGTACTGACACTGGACTGAATCCTGATGTAAAACCTGTGCCGACCCTGGACTAAATTCAGTTGCCTGTTGCTGACTAGCATTGGACCATGTTTTTAAACTTCTGCTACCAATACCAACCCCAGATTGATTTTAATTATTCAATCCTTTGCTCCCTTTCAACTATGATTTCAAGTTGCCCCTGGTAAAAGGGGGATCATCAGAAAAAACCTGTGGGTTGTATGTACCCTTAAGTAAAGTAGTAAAAAAAAATCCCATTGGGTTTCTAAACTTTGGAAGTTATGTATAACTGTTACGAAGTGAATTCTGACAGCCTGCCTGACTGGGGTTCTTGGAGGGGCCTGTGAGCCAGAAGACTCCCTGTGGACTATGGACCCTGTCTGTAAATATATTAGTTTGAGGGTACACACTTTGAGGGCACCAGTGGACCCCTGTTTTCAACTGGATTTCAAATACAGGCTCATTCAGGATGTGAGCCAAGCTGTGTACTCTAGGATTCAAGCCTTTGTCCCATTCAATGTGTTTTCCCCAAGTTAAGATTGTATCCCATCCTGTATACCCCTGTATTTATGTCACCTTATCCATTGTCTTCATGTAAGTAATTCAGTGTCCTGTTGTACAGTGATGTCCTTCAATTAGCAAGTTACTTTAATTGAGTGCACTCTGTATGTATCTGTACTTGACACCTTTGTATCCTGAAAGGTGTGAGGCAGGATTTCCCCAGTGTATGTCCTTCTTTTAAACTGATTATATTGTATTCATTATGTGTCTTACTGTGTGTATTGTAATTAGGTTTACTCATGGTAATTTCTATCTGGATTACTAATGTCTGTGATGTCATGTTTATGTGTATATAAGTCTGTGCTGTTGCACAAATAAAGAGAGTTGTTCTTCTTGCTGTACCTAACTGCTAGATGTCCTGTCTATTTGGGTACCAAGAGCAAGGGTCCAAGAAAGACTTGCTGGGTGAATGCTGAGCTGTAATCGTGGGCTAAGGAGGTGATTTCACAAAACGGACAGAGGGTCTACTACGTCGGGTAGACGGTCCTTTACAATAACTATCCCACAAAATTTAAAAGAAAGCACAATCAATATTTGTTATATTTAATAGCGATATCACCTTTTCTTTTATATTCAACACTTTCATGTGTGGGAATGGAACCGTCAGCTTTCGGGGAAGATGTAGGACACTTATCATGAGCTGAAAACTGCGTTATTCTTCATACATGGATTGGAATATCTTAACCTTGTAAATAAGGTTCTTCAGAGTAATGTTTAGATTGATAATCATTTATACATACAATCAGTTGCATTACAATGTTCTCAGTTACACTGAATGTAAATAGACATGAGATAAAGTACAGAGCAAGAGTTGCCTGTTGCATGCTGGACCATAAATATATTTTTCAAGAAAAACCCATTTCAGTTTTCTGTTTTCATTGTAATAGGAATCCTCTCTATTAAATGTTGCAACCAACGGACATTTGAAGTGTATTTAATATCTCAATATCTAATTCCAGCATGGTAAAATAAATGGTCCTTGTATACATATACAAATATATACGACCGATCAATAAGAGCAGTAGGTGCCCTCACATCCACCAGA
This sequence comes from Pelodytes ibericus, assembly GCA_036172795.1. Taxonomy (NCBI): domain Eukaryota; kingdom Metazoa; phylum Chordata; class Amphibia; order Anura; family Pelodytidae; genus Pelodytes; species Pelodytes ibericus. The sequence continues at coordinate 205,786,331 of CM069861.1, forward strand.
TCCTGGATCAGACAAAAAAAGTGAAAACAATAGCCTGTCCAATAGAATGGGACATACTTGGGAGAGGCATCATCAATGCTTTGCCTATTTGCACTATTATAGAAAATACCTCACCAATAGCATATCGGACTAGTTTGAGCCATAAGGGGAGTTCAGACCCCAAAATGCCTGGCAAGCCTCCTCTGTACAAGGCACACAACAGCCACAGGTGTATGTTTTGGCCTATCACAAGCCTTGCCAGTGTGGCATGGCTGGTATCCCTCTAGGTGCAGCGAGAGAGGGACCCACGTCTGGGCATACCCTGAATACTCACCCAGACAATATAAGTGGGAGCCACATCTCACCAAGAATGGGAAGCACTGATATAGCCTGTCTTATACAATGGTACATACATGGGAGGGGCATCACTTTTTGTTTGCTCACTGTCACCATTACAAAGGAGACCTCTCCATTAGCAAAATAGACTATTCACACCCATAAAGGCAGTCCAGAACCAAAATTCTCCTGTAAGAGGACTTTTCCTTAATACAATCCATTCCCCCCAGAGTCTTCTGGAGCATAAGATCACTGCGATAACCAATCACAGTGATCATACACCGATCAGCCATAACATGTCTACCTGACTAATATTTTGTAGATCCCCTTTTGACACCAAAACAACCCTAACCCGTCGTGGCATGGACTCCACTAGACCGCTGAAGGTGTACTGGAGTAACTGGCACCAAGACGTTAGCAGCAGATCCTTTAAGTCCTGTAAGTTGTGAGGTGGGGCCTTCATGGATCGGACTTGTTTGTCCAGCACATACCACAGATGCACAATTGGATTGAGATCTGGGGAATTTGGAGGCCAAGTCAACACCTTGAACTCGTTGTTGTGTTCCTCAAACAATTTATCAACCATTTTTGATTTGTGGCAAGGCACATTATCCTGCTGAATAGGCCAGTGCCATCAGGGAAGACCATTTCCATAAAAGGGTGTACATGGTCTGTAACAATGCTTAGGTAGGTGGTACGTGTCAAAGTAACATCCACATGAATGGCAGGACCCAGCAGAACATTGCCCAGAGCATCACACTGCCTCCACCAGCTTGCCACCTGTCACTGGTCATAGTGTTATAGCTGATTGGGTAATTCCACTGATGACAAAGCAGATTGTATTTTTTGTTTTATTTACATTTGATCAGATTTTTAATTAGGGACACATTAAAAATAAGAGGGAGGGAGGACCTACATTTACAGCAATCATAGCTTAAATCATATATAATCTACAGAAATGCGAGCTGTAACAATGCATATAATAATGGGGATGTAGTGATGTGTAAGGTGTTTAGATGGAGGTATGTGGTTTGGTGAAGGTAGAGTAGAGGGGATAGTATTTGAGGATAAGAGAGGAAGAATAAAATGGAAAAGAAGAGTAAAAAGGCGAAAAAATTATTTGATTGGTATCTGGGTATCTTAGGTTATGGGGGTGTATTTATGTATATAGGTGACAGAAAATATAATTTTGATGTAGAATGATTGTATGTGTATTCTTATAGAATGGGTTATATTTTTATAGTTTGTTTTGCATTCATTGTATCATAACCCATTGCTAAGAAGGTATGTGTGGTTTCATGCAAGTATGCGGTCAATTTCCCCATGGCCATTGTTTGCTATATCATTATATCTATGTAGGTTAAAGGAGGTGGACCCGTTATCTGGTATTTGGCAATGGAAAGTCTCATTGCTGAGAAGATGCAATTAATTTGTTTGTTGGCTTTAGAGTTTAGTTTACTTCCATTTTTAACTCAAATAGGTCCATGTAATACTGATATTTCACTTATTTTCTCCAACAAGTACACTCGTTTTGCTTCTTAAACCTTATTACATGTGTTGTATTCTAAGATTACCGAAGGAGTAACTTGTTAGTAGTGGAATTCCATTTATAACTGTATGCTTTTGTTCTGTGTCGAGGTGTTTGTCCCTTTTTGTTTGCCTGTTAAGAAAAAGGGGTTATAATTGACCCTTAAACAGACAGAGGTAGAGGTTATCCATTTAATTCACAAAAGAAGCTATTCACTAAAAGGTGAGTAGATGTGAGATGAACATTTCATCTCACCAATTGAGCTATACATAGTGCTAGGACAAATCTGGGGAGTTTGCTTAGTTTGGAGAAAAAAAAATAGGAATGAGTTTTACTTGAGTGTTCATTTTCACCAGTCGCTTACCAAGTCACATCCTTCCCTTGCCCTTGGCATACCTATGACTGCAAGATAGTATCATTCAATCATGGCACTAACATTGTTCAAGGTGGACTTTGTTATGGAGAATTTACTGATATTCTATGGACCTTCACAGACACTGATGTTACCTATACAGACACTTTGCCTATCCCTTGCTGCAGGAACCTTCAACCTTACCACCTCAAAAATACATTCCACCCCCCCTTTGAAAAGCTCAGGAGATTGGTAAAAAGGAATCCTAAAAAAAAACCCTGCATGTTCACATACCCCTTAAAGACAACTTCGCTGTGCCATTGTGTAACCGGGCATTACTGTCAGGATGCTATAGTCTTCTCTGTTGCATTTTTTCCATTGCTGAGTATTCAGGCATCCAAGGTGTTAAAGAGGTGTGGTTTCTTTGCTTCTTCATTGCCTCTCAGCACTTGTTTCTATTAATAAGGAAGCAACCTATTAATACTATCCAGCCTCAGGCTTTGGGTCAGTCTGTGAGATCATGCTTAGAATGCCTAAAGCTTTTGGGAACCTTCCTGCTGCATACATTCTCCTTTCTAATGGGCTCTGTATCCTCTATATTAGAGTTGTATTTGTTTTCTTTCTTTCTTTTTTTTTTATTCTGAGAATGATCTAGTCCACGCTTGTACTGTGTCTAGGCAAGGCCCTATAAAAACAAGGCTTGCTCAGGAAAAACCCCAGGGCTAAGCAAACACTTGGACAGAGTTCAACTCAACATCCCATAAAAACATGGGCTTTTGACCGATCTTGATGGGGTTTTGTCAGTTCAGTTGGACTCGGCAGCCCAGGCATGCACTGGGGGTGGGCCAGGTGTGCCCAGAACAGGATGTAGGAGAGGCAAGTTTGGGAACAATTATGGCACTGTGGCAAGTGATTTAGGAGAATAATGACACTGTAGCAAGTGATGTGGGGAATAATGACACCATAACAAGTGATGTGGGGAATAACAGCACTGTGACAAGTGATGTGGGGAATAATAGCACTGTGACAAGTGATATGGGGAATAATAGCACTGTGACAAGTGATGTGGAGAATAATAGCACTGTGACAAGTGATGTGGGGAATAATAGCACTGTGACAAGTGATGTGGGGAATAATAGCACTGTGACAAGTGATGTGGGGAATAATAGCACTGTGACAAGTGATGTGGGGAATGACAGCACTGTGACAAGTGATGTGGGGAATAACAGCGCTGTGACAAGTGTTGTGGGGAATAATGGCACTATGGCATATGATTTAGGGAATAATGGTCAGGCAATTCGTGTAGCGAAAGCAGCTGGGGAACAGCAACAGAGGGAAGAGAGAGAGAAACTAGAAAGACAACGTAAGAAGAAAAACATTATGCGGGTCAATAGGATTCTCTGCCAAAGAAATACAAGTAGAACAGAAGGCTGGAAACTATAATGGTCAAAGTGGGACATATGGGAGAATAAAAGGCAGAGCACAGAAAACAAGTGAGTCAGAGGAAATATTTAAACCAAAGACTGGAACAAAGCATGTATATTGGGACCACGTGTGAAAGAAAATGATGAATAAAAAGTGTAAGGTACAAATAAGATACAAAGGGTTACCACAAGAGGGACAGAATGGCCACAAAAAGAGCAAAGAGTAGAGAGGACAACAATAGAGATAGAAAACGTAAATAACACTTGCAAGAAGAACCATAACCAAGAAAGAGATGAAGAAACCACTCACAGACACAGGACAATAAATGCAAGAGATCATAGCGTTACTCCATGTATATGTAGTAAAGGTAGAGTGAACTAAGAAATTTCTGCACAGCAACCTTTGGATTACTTCCAGGGTAATATTTAAGGGACACCCCCCCCCCCCCCCACCCACCCCCAGTGACTTTACAGCACTAGTATCTCACTTTGGGGCTGGGGACACAGAATGCAGTCTATAAGTCTGAATTCTGATCATAGACTTGCATTGAATGGGAGGGTAATGTAACTATTACATCACAAGGGGGCGGAGTTATGATCTGGTTTGATTTGGCCAATCTCCTCTCTTTTTGTTGGAAAAAAGGTAAAAGAAAGTTGTACACAGCCACCTAGTCGTGCCCACTATGATACACAAGAGCCAGTAAGATAGCAGGGGTGTATCTTATGTCATCATCATGCTGATTTTAGAGAATGTTACATCATGGGTAAAATTCTCAAAATGGATGCTGGAGATAGACACCCAATTTTATTTTTATTTCTATATGCAATTAATTCAAACATAGGAAAAAGACAGTGGCATATGTCTTATATATGTGTTTGTTTTAAATGCACAGGTCATCTAGTTACATCTTATGGAAGTGGTAGTGTCCTTATAAGCCACAACCCATTAGAGTTGCAATTTTGGCTGATGTCTAATTGTGCTAATGAGAAGCCGAGGCCTGGATAGGACAACTGAGTCATTTTTTTTTCCTCTAGGAGAAATCTCTCTAATCAAAAATCTGCAACATTCTGAATCATCCCACATGTAGAAAAACATGGGGAAAAAATACTTTTACTCTTTTCGCGTGCATAGATATCCCTAGGGAGTTAAATACTATCTAAACTTAATCGAGTTTTATACACAGGAAGAAATTTACTGTTGAAGTAAAAAATTATCCAGTAACCTAAGCAATCAGCCTGTGTCTTGCGAGATACGCCAGTGATTTTACCTGCCTATTACTGCGAAATATTCATAGACTGTCACAATAAAGGTATGTAACTATTTCCCTCTGTGGACCAATTAATGAAATGTGAGAAAAGGCTAGATTGTCTGCCAATAGGGAAAAAACGGGTAGATGGCGCTAGAAATTAATAGATGTTTGGGATTTGTGTATTATTCCAATTGAAAACTCAACACTTGTCAAGTTAATTAATTTTAGAAACATGGTAAATACCAATTTAATTATTTAAACCATTTGTGTGTGCATTATATTTTGCAAAAAAAATAGCATTTATCCAGAAACCAAAATACATTTCCAGGTATTTATTTGTTTCATTTTTTTTTTTTATCAGCATTTATAGATAAATATTTTTAAAAAGTCAAATCTGGTGATAGTTTAAGTTCTGGTACGTACAAGATATATTTTTTTTTTAATATCTTTATTTATAATTTTGAAAATAAAAGACAAATAACAAATGTAAATTATCTTGAAAAAGTTGACATCATATTATTTAATAAAATTCAGTAAAAAAAAGAAAAAAAGCAAAGATATCTGTTTGGTTCACAAGGGTCCATCCAGTGGTGTATCTTGTTTTTTTGCTGCCCTAGGCAGACAAAATTCAGGCACCACCCCAAACACGTTGCACACCTACGACATGCCCCATCACCCATGTTGCACACCCACGACATGCCCCATCACCCATGTTGCACACCCACGACATGCCCCATCACCCTATTGCTTGCCTCCATCACCCACATTGCATACAAACTAAATGCCTCCATCACCCCCATTACATGCCCCCATCACCCCAATTAATTGGAAGGAGTTAAAGCTTGCTGAATGGTGGGGGTAGGAGCAAAAATGTTTGAAGCAGAATTGTGCTTTAACACCTCTGGCCAAGTGCCACCCTCTGGCAAAGTGCCGCCCTAGGCGAGTGCCTTGTTTGCCTTGTGGAAGATACACTACTGGGTCCATCGCAAATTTAATTTTGTTGGTGAAATTACTTGTAATGTAGCAATGTCATTGAGAAATATTCACAAATCAAATTATTATATCCACATTGGACGAGCAATGATTTTTAAAAAAAGCAGATTAAATTAACTAAAAGTCCAATTGGCAGTCGGTCACGTGTAACTCAGATCACTGTAAAACAAAATTTAAATAATGTTAAAAAGGGAGGGGGGGGGGCTATAAATCCATTAATAAAATAATAAATACATAATTCAATAGTTTCTCATGCAAATATCCAAAACAAATAATATAGAATACCAATGCAGCCTTTTCAAGGGATTGGGAAATACCTATAAATCCATTAATAAAATAATAAATACATAATTCAATAGTTTCTCATGCAAATATCCAAAACAAATAATATAGAATACCAATGCAGCCTTTTCAAGGGATTGGGAAATACCTGAAAATAGGAGATGGGAAATCAAGGAGATTATTTTTATTATTATCAAAATGTTCATATAGAACCAACAGTTTAGATGGAGTTATACTATGCACTCTGGTAATTTGTATGCAAAGAAAAGTAAGGCCAATAGTTAGACAGAGAAATTGGCTCTTGTGAAGATGGTTGTTTTGTAGGTAGGAAAAGGGCATGTTTGATGGTGAAGGTATAATAAAGGAGGAAATAAAGATATTGATGAGAAGTTTAAAAAAAAATCACACATTCCACAAACTGAATACTCTCAATAGAATGGAAGCAGTATCCTCAAGCACTTAATATAATCTGAAGACTACAGCAAAACATCACAGGAACCGCAGATCAGAATGCAGAGTTTTCAGGACTCGTAGTCTGACGTGAGACTAAAAATGCCTTTTCTGTTAGGTGCTTGAGCTGGCAGTAACAGCGAAGTGGAGGGGAAGGTCTTACTGCTCTTCCTGTTGGAAGTACTTATTGTATCAGGCAAAGATGTAGGTGCTATACCTGTTTCATCCACATGCTGGACTTTGGATGTTTACATATCCCATTATTCACAGTCATCCTTAATGTAGTTCCCAAACATCTGCACTACCAAGGTTAGCCTAGTGTCAGATGGCTAGAATTTTCCTTCAAAAGGGATGCTCCTACAAGATGTCTAAATTGAGATCCAGTATAATCCAACACACATATTTCACAGCAGTCCCCCATTATTTTTTAATAACAGTACAAATGGATGGGCTTGTGTTTCCTAATATAGACTGCAGGTCACCCATCGGGGGTGGTATTATTCGCAAAATCAAGTATTAATAGGTGAATTAGAATGACGGTCAAGCTGGAGAAACGTCAAAAAGGTCTCCATTTGTCTTCTCTTCAGATTCCCTTTACTTTGAATAGTTCTAGTCTGATGATAAGGAACAGAGGAGAACGCAGGTGAATAGAGGTGAATGTCGCATGAATTACTTTGATGTCAGACCTTATTGAATGAAGCCTGGAGGACCTTTTAAAGATTTTTCTACTCCTGTATATGGATTATTGTATTGTATATTGTATATAGCTCTCCCATCAAAACACTGTTAGAAAAGCATTCAGAAGGGATAAACTATACAGTCTAGGTTAATGCTATGGAACTTGCCTATTTTTGTTTTTACTGCTCCAAGGCTCTGTACAATAGAAAGTATGGTATCACCTTGACTGCAATGGAACAACATGTTTAAATTTTATTGCACATCAACAGCAGCAAAACTATCTCCACTGTGATGGAAAGAAGATGGGTAACACTTGGAAGAAGACCACTGTGACACAATGAGGGGTGCTCCAAATAATTTATATAATCCATCTAAAAGGTGACATAAAGTGACAAGGGATTGAATAAATCATTTTGCACAAGTTTTCATCTTTCCTTCAAAATAGAGTTTATTGCTCTTTATAAAGTGACAAGGGAAGACCCAGTGGGGGAGTAACACCTTGTGTGTTTCACCTAGCAGGGTGCTTTATAACCTTCTATTGCTGCTATAGGTCACTTGTATTGCAGGATTGAATAAATCATTTTGCACAAGTTTTCATCTTTCCTTCAAAATAGAGTTTATTGCTCTTTATTGCTTTTTTTTATTGTCATCTTTGCATTTTTATATGTAGATTGAATAGACATTGAAGGGGGTGGTAGATAGGTTCTCTCCCTAAACAGTAAGAACACTGAGAACTTACGATTGTCCAGGTTTTAATCCTTTAAGACTAATCATTGTGTACATTGTCCTTACATTTAGTCCAGCACACTGGCGTCAGAGCTGCGTCGTTCTGTGCTCTGGGAAGCAGAAAGGCTGTACAGATTGCACACTCGGTATCTTCATTCTTCAAGGAAACCCTAGTGGAGCTGCAGGAAGACGCAATGTCATTGAAAAACACTATATGGACAAAAGTATTGGGACACACCCCTTAATCATTAAATCCAGGTGTGTCGATCAGACCCATTGCCACAGGTGTATAAAAACAAGCACCGAGCCATGCAGTCTGCATTTAGAAATATTTGTGAAAAATTGGTCGTTCTGAAGAGCTCAGTACAGAATTTGTGGTACTGTGATGGGACCCCGTGTGTTACAGTTGGATGAGTTTGGTGTAGAAAAACTTTACTCGCCTCACAGAGCCCTGAACTCAACCTCATCGAACACCTTTAGGATGAACTAGAAAGGAGATTGCAAGCCAGGACTTCTCATCCAACATCAGTGCCTGACCTCACAAATGATCTACTGGATGAATGGGCAAATCGTCCCACAGAAACACTCCAGAATTTCGTGGAAACCTTCCCAGAAGAGTGGAAGCTATTATCGCTGCAAAGGGGGGGAACAACTATGTGTTAATGTCATAAAAGCCCCTGTGGGTGTAATGGCCAGCTGTCCCAATACTTTTGTTTAATAGTGAACCAACTGCGTGGAAGTCTGTTTATTGATTAGGACCCCTGTGTTTTATAAAAAGGAAGGAACCAGGTAACGCTGGCCAATTATCCTCAGATGTTGCTCTGGCATAAATGCCTATGCATCTTATTTTAATCCATGCAACCATTCAAAAACATAAAAATAACATTGTTTGTTCCTCTCAAATGAAAAATAGAACAATTTTGTACAACACCATGGAATATTTGGGCATTGTTACAGGAAGATATTATTCATTTCTTTGCCCGATTTTTCTTGTGAGGCATAGAAATACATTTTGCATGTACTGTTTGCTTTTGCCTATAAAAATAAAATGCATGGGAGGTTGATATAAACAGCTGTGCAATCAAAGAAACAATAGCTGCTTTCGGTAAAACAAACTTCTCAAATCTATTTTTGCTGATAATAAGCATTTTTTTTATTTTTTCACCGAGAGATGCAAATGTTTAAAAATGTGAATCTCTATAGCACTAAAATAAAAAAAAAATATATATATATATATATAATGCAGAACTGATTTGCTGACCCAGTGGTAAGTGCTCTATATAGAGTTGTGGGAGAATTGGAATCTCAATCAGAGCATAGAGTTTCTTTGCCCCAGGCTAGGAAAGGTTTGGAGGTGATGCTAGTAACCCTGAGAGACTTGGGATAAGGCAGGTGCTGAGGGAAAAACACTGTTGGTTGCTTTCAGAGCCGGTGATAATGTGCTTTATCAGACAGGAGTCAAGTCCTTGGGGAACTTCTTGGGAACATTTAGCTAAAGATGAAGGAATAATCATAAAAACATAAGATTCCCACAGAACAACACTACTGGGTTGGAATGGGAGGACAATTTAAATCCACAATATATCACAATGTTTTGAGGCATCATTATCGTTCTGCGTCCACTAGACGTTTCTTTAAACAAATATTTAGTAAAAAAAAATAATGATAAACAACTTTGATCTAAATATAGGGGGATTTTAAAGGGGTAAATGTCTAATTTCAGAAAGTATACACGATGGGCTGTATTTTAATCCTATATCTGATCTCTCTCATAGATTATTAAAATATGGTTGTGTTTTTGGCAAATATAAATCGAAGGGGATACTGTGCTCTCAAGGGTCTACTCAATACCGAGAAAATTGCACGTAATTCAGACAGGTTATTTCAAATTTCAGGCCAATGTAAGCTGAATGTTGGAAAAATTATTTCTTTCAGTTGCACTGGAGAATTTTTCCAATTGGCATAGAGTTTGAAATCACCACCTTTATTCCCTACTATTCTCTCTTAATTGAGTCGACCCTTCAGTATGTAGATATAGGAATCTGTAGTATTCTACTACAGAAAAGAAAATGTAATTTCACATGTTAGCTTTTAGTTTGTCTTTTTCCAAATGATTCATATGAGAGCCATGCCTTTAATAAAGATATATAGACAACATTATGTTTTAAATTATATTGTCTCTATTTCAAACGTTATCAAAAATACAAATATTTAAAGGCATAAAATACGTATAAATATACAGGTACACATGTGACGAGGTTGAATCAACAGAAACCTCACCTTCATCTGACCATCACATCAGTTTATTTTTATTGGTTCTTCAAAAGGGAAAACTCTACAATTGAGGGGAACAGATCTATTCCTGTTGCAGGTTATACAATTTTTGGGTAGTTTTCAGTTTTTAAGTAAGGGTTGCATAGATTTAAACTCACTTCCCCTTTCTCAGAACCACGATAACTCCATATAATTGAAGGAGGGAAACTTAAAGAAATATAATTCAACCCTCACTCCCTGTGTCCATCCCAGTCTCACACACATTCCCTCCAGTCTAGTCAGTAGTGTATATTCCACAAGGCAAACAAGGCACTCGCCTAGGGCGGCACTTTGCCAGAGAGTGTTAAAGCACCCTGCTTCAAACATTTTCGTTCCCTCCCGCACCGTTCAGCAAGCTTTAGTTCCTTCTAGTTAATTGGGTTGATGGGGGCATGTAATGGACGTGGTGGGGGTATGAAATGAGGGTGATGGTGGCATGTAATGGGGTTGATGGGGCATTTAGTGTGTATGCAGTTTGAGTAATGGGGGCATGTAATGGGGTGATTGGGCATTTAATGTGTGTGCAATGTGGGTGATGGGGCATGTAATGGGGTGATGGGACATGTTGTAGGAGTGCAACATGGGTGGGGTCTGCCTAGGGAAGCACAAAACCAAGATACACCATTGAGTCCAGTGGAATCTAGTGCCCGCCGCATCCCATGGGGAGCTTAGTCATCTAATAGAAAAATGTTAAGTTACACGTGGCTTTAAGATTCCCTCAGTACCTACTAGTGATTCCCAAGGTGAATATATTTTGTGGCCTTTCTCTTTTTCACCTTTCCAACACTATACAAGTCATTATAAACTGAGATACGATAAAGGTAAATGAAGGTACATCATGTCTATATAGAACATAAATATGAATATCAAGAACATGTTACTAATTCACCTTTATTAAAAGATAACATAGAGTTTTAATATGCTCAAATTGTTGAGAAGCAGCTAAAAATGGGATAAACCAACAACTCAACAACAAATACACCTGAGGAAGTGTAGGGTTAATACAACACAAGGTAATTATGACTAATTGTTGGCTACATGAGTGATGGCCCTGACTCCAAGGCAACAGGTCACAGGTTTGAATCTGGAAAGAAATCAATTGTGACAGGAGCTAAAAGGGGTTTCTTTTTTTTCCTGCACTTAAATAAATTCTCATATTTGATAGTTTTTTTTTTTGTTTTTTTTTAAGCCAGTGCAGATACATGTCGGCTATATACTATATGCACTGGTGCTAGAGATGCATAAAAACACAGCTGTTATTTTACTTTATGAGTCTATGGAGCCACTAGCGTGGTCAGTATTTTTTATTTCTTTATTAATGCAGATGTTTTTTGCCTTAAATGTCAACTGTCGGCAAAAAAAGAAGTAATGTTCAATTCAAAAATTGCGTCTTAGAAGTGTAGGTATTGGAGTATATTCACTAACTGTCGAGATAGAACTAATCTCCACCTCCATCCTTGAAAAGACTTGCCCTAAGTTTGAAGTTTGGTGGTCAAGTTTTATTTAGAAAATATATATATTTTTCTCAGTTTGCCTCTCACTACTTTCAATGGGGAAGATTTATAACTCGTTTGACCTCTTAATCGGAGGTCAGACATGAAAAAACAGAGGATGCCGAGTCTTACTTAGAAAAAAAACACTTGTGTAACATTTGAGTGGGTGAGTTAAGAGAAGCGATTTTTTGACCTCCTGAGATTTTTTGCTGAATACCAAATTTTTTTATGCTTTCTATGCAAAGCCATGACTAGATGGTACTTAATTTTTGACTTTGAACGGGAGTGTAGAGTTGGGGTCAACTCAGACACCGAGTTTTCTCTAGTGAATACCTCGAGAAGGTCGAGTCGGTCTCAAAGTCAAAGTCAACCTCCTCAAGCTATTCTCAACTTCTAGTGAATAGACCCCAGAGAAATTAATTGTTCACTCAGCTACAACTCACATTTTAGTGAATAAATCCCAGAGACTTATACTAAACAGTATACTAGCAGTAGGAAGAGGGAAGTGCTCATGCCATTGTACAGAGCACTGGTGAGACCTCACTTGGAGTATTGTACGCAATACTGGAGACCGTATCTCCAGAAGGATATTGATACTTTGGAGAAAGTTCAGAGAAGGGCTTCTAAACTGGTTCATGGGTTGAAGGATAAAACTTACCAGGAAAGGTTAAAGCATCTTAACATGTATAGCTTGGAGGAAAGACGTAACAGGGGGGATATGATAGAAACATTTAAATACATAAAGGGAATCAACACAGTAAAAGAAGAGAGTATATTTAAAAGAAGAAAAACTACCACAACTAGAGGACATAGTCTTAAATTAGAGGGGCAACGATTTAAAAGTAATATCAGCAAGTATTACTTTACTGAGAGGGTAGTGGATGTATGGAATAGCCTGCCAGCAGAAGTGGTAGAGGTAAACACAGTCAAGGATTTTAAGCATGCGTGGGATAGACACAAGGCTATCCTAGCTATAAGACCGGGAACGGGGGACTAATAAAAGTACTCAAAAAAAATTGGGCAGACTAGATGGACCGAATGGTTCTTATCTGCTGACACATTCTATGTTTCTATGTTTCTAAACACGGATTTTAAAAGACCTCTGTTTTAATTTTGTTTCTATGCCCATTAACTACGTATTCCACAATTGAACATTTTGTTGTATTTCACTCCATATATTATTTCTTATGTCCAATTAGCAATTAACCAATGACTTTACCCCATCAGTTTATGAAGCACTTCTCTTGACAACCCTCTATAAAGTATTTAGCTGTCATTTTTTTTTGTACTATGTGTGTTTAAACCCCCCTGTAATCTTACTCGCCCGACTTTGAAAGACTGCTCATTTATTAATAACCTTCTTGAGACTTACGATACAGAAAGCAGCCTAGTCCTGTAGGCAATGTTGCACTGATCAATAAAGCGGTTTATCTCTTGGATATCTCTTTCTACTATTAATTACTCTTCCAAGAGAGCCGAGAATCCTGCAGGCTACACCCTTTGCCTTGTTACATGACTTGTTTAATCCCATGGACTGTTTCTACCATTAAATTACCGCTACTCTTTAAAGTAGAGCTGTCTACTTTAAGGTAACTTTACACTGCATGTCAAAAAAAAAAGATATTCAATGGATGATTTATTTATTTTTTAAAGTCATTCTTTAACATTGTAAATGTAGTAACTAAAAATGATAGAAAGGGATCAATACAATGTGTTAGCGGAAATGTATACATTTAATAAAAACTGTGGTATCTCACCTGTGGCTTGATATGTTGATGAACAAAATGGACTTTGTTGTATTAGACAACAGGTGATGTCCTAGACAGATATATATTGAAGTTCATTAAAATAGCATATTAAAACCAACGCAGGGAATCCCACGCTCCACTTAGTAACACCAATCAAAGTTAGGGATGTGCCATACATAGCATATATTATTTTATACACTGCCATAACAGCTCTTGTAATAGTAAGGAAAAAAGTACACAGCGTTTCAGAATAAAAAGTGCTATAGTAAAGTGATATACCATATATGTAGATGTGTCCCAAAAATGAGAGGGACAGAAAAAAAAATAAGTAAAAATGTGTAAACTAACCCGTAAATAGTCCACACACACAACGCAACCATATAACCAACTTAGAGAAAAATCTCTCGATTCCATGGAGGGGAGGATCTTCACCAGATAACAATAAAGAAGCTAATCTTAAAACTGCAGTGATCTGCACCACTGCAAAAGATAGATACAATGTTAAAAAAAAAAGGGGGGGGGCGGAGCTAGCTGTTGAACAGAGCAGATGCAGGGTTGCAGAGCTCTTCACTTTACAAGCAATTAAACTTGATTTATTCATGGCTAACCTGAACAAAAAGGTTACTACTAGACAGCCAGACGTGGGGGTAGCCATGGGACGCAACTCCAAGAAGCGGGAAAAGCAGAAACATACTCCAAGTCCTGATATCTCGACATTCCTGAGCAGGCCCCAAAAGCCTGTGTCGATTTTGCATGCGGCCCCACACACTGAATATACAGAGGGGTCTGACTCCTCGATGGAGGACCCAAAGAGTCCCACGGGGACCCCCTGGTACTCAAAGACACAAGTTAACAGTCTCGATGACGCTCCCTCAACTAAGGGTGACTTAAAGAAACTGATCAGTGAACTGCAGAAGATCTGGAAACAAGATTTGTCGGGAGTCAGTGCTGACATCTCCTCGTTACAGGCCAAGGTGAATAAGCTAGAGGCCTCAACTGCAGATACGCAGAAAAGTCTCATAGAGCTGACAGCCACATCGGAAACGACGGAGCTCCTCACAAGGCAGGTATGCGACCTGCAAAAACAGGTCTCCCTGTTGGACGCGAAGCTAAGATACACAAACATCAGAATCAGAGGTGTGCCGGAGGCTGTAGGGCCCACGGCTCTCCGGCTATTCGTTACAAAAATAAATGCCTTTCTTAGGCCTGACTCCCAGAAAGATTTTCAGCTGACTGATCAATACCGTATTAAAAAGGCCCAGCGGGCCCCTCCTGAAGCTCCCCGAGATGTGGTAGCGAGCCTAGGTTCGCCAGCCGACAAGGTCGCTCTCTTAAGCATCAGCCGTAAGAGTGGCCCCATTAAATTTGAAGGAGCAGAGAATCAGTTTTTCGACGACATCGCCCCAGCCATCATGTATTGGAGGCGCTCAATGCGCCCACTTACAAAACACCTGCGCAACCAGGGCATTAAGTACAGATGGGGACTCCCGACGCTCCTGACAGTCTCCACGGAGGAGAAGATCCTCTCTATTGAAAGTCCAGCGGACATTGATCAATTTCTCAACGATTTGAGGCTTCCACCCTTACTACACACTTCCGAGAATAGCAACACGTACAACCCGGTCTCGACAGCTGAGTCGGCACAGACATAGGATATGAGCCTGCGTCCCTGACGAACACTTGCTGGATTCTCAGTTGGTGTATCTTTTTACAAACTATTTTTTATTACCTTTGTGCCTTTTGACTACTTTTGAAATTTTTATTGTTATGTTTGTACAGTTTTTTATTGTGCCGTTCTACCTGCGGCCTTGCGTTACATACTCCCATGCGGTTTTTATACATGCTAAAGAATCCCCCCCCCCCCCCCCCCGGGGCACCAAGCCCACTAATTTTTGAGTGAGCATTTTTTGCATGGTTACAAAAGTTGACCATGCAGCCCATTTCTCTTCGGGCAGGATACCCTTGTCCTGCCGGTATTCCCACCCTAGGGGTACCCTATCCCCCCCTGTCTTCTTTTTCCGCTGCTGTTCTTCACCCCTTCTCTTTTTCCCATCTCTTCTTGTCTTTTAAATTCACTTTTCTTCTATTTAACTTGTAGTAATATGTTCACCAGATTTATTTTTGTGGATCGGTCATGATAGACAAGCCATTTTATTTCTGATTGATACTCACAATGTACTATATTAAACACTAAGTCCAATCTCAGCCGATGAAAAGGTTCCGTAATGACCTTGGTCACGATATAATACTAAGGTGTCTGTTTTCTATATTTGATTTCATAGGACAGCTATTAGCAACAAGATCTGTTAATTTGCGTTAATATTTCATTCAAAGAAAGTTTCAGTGGATGTTTTAACGATTTTTATTTAAGTGCTATAATGAAATGATAAGGAGTGAGTCTAGTTAGTTTGCGGTATTCCACAAACTTATATGACGTTGTTTGACTTTATTTTCGTTTAAGTCAATAGGTTAACAGAATATAGATCTTGTGACATATATATATTTGATTTATTAGTATCGCATATTGTATACTGTATAGTATTCTGCACATACTGAATTCACTACATTTCTGCAGTGAAATTTTGTTTTGCTTTAAGGATATAGGTTAAAAAAATAGAAAAGAGTCTGATATAAATTTTTGATAATATATGATTTAGCTGTGTGATGTAACAAATGATACTCATTGATTGTTTGTTTTTCTAATTCTGACTCAATAAAACTTTAATTAAAAAAAAAAAAAAAAGAAGACAGTGCTAAAATAAACTCCAAAGACAAAATGCATAATATAAAGGTATACATTTATTATATAACACTGAATAAAATGTGCATACATAAATATAAATAGCATATAAAAAGTCCTGTGCCAATAAAAAGTATGTACTGGAACGGGTCACAAGGACATAAAAAATACTTTTAAAATGACATACAAATAAGAATAAAATAGAGACACAAGGGAAAAAAGGACATCGAAATATGCTCCTACCCACTGCTTTTAGTTCGCCTGGTGTCAGTACTTACCCATTCATTTTCCCTCAGAGTTCCTTCTAGGTTTAACTCATTGCAGGCTCCGCCCTCTTTCTGTGACACAATCTTCCCTCGCCTTATAGGGGAGTCATTCGACAAGTTAGTTGCTGAGTTATTTTGAGTAAGTGCCTGCTTAGCTCCAGTTTATTACTTATAAAGATCTTCTGTGTACCGACTTCTGCCTGATACCTGTTACTGCTGACTTCTATTGCCCTTGGACCCGGATTTGTTTCACCATTCTTACAAACCTCTATTTTCCTTTGGACCAGAAATTGCCTTAAACAGTTCTGCTCTAATCTCCAACCCATTTTGATCTGGATTTCTTATGGACTTTCTCAACCTCTAAAGCAATTATCTTTATATATTTATATTTCAACCAACAGATCCATCCTGTGCATGTTAAGGTAATCCTTTCCATTTATCCATTTGTTGCATAAAGTATTCACTCTGATCAAACCACTATTGCATCACCTGCTTGCTAATTACCTGCAAAACCTGCATGCTAATCTCTTGCAAAACCTGTTTGCTGAAAACTGTTACATTTGCCTGGAAATCCTTAAAGAGGTATACTCAATTTAGCCACCTGCAGTTGTGTTCCAAAATATCCATTGCAAACCTAACTCCTGGCCAGGTATTGAACATCCGAAAAAAACATATTGCACAAAAGACAAAACACCCCACAGGACGCGTTTCGTTAAAAAACTTCTTCAGCTGGTGGGTATTGGTGCATCAATAGAAACAGGATTTCCATGTGGCCCTCTCCCCACATAGCACATCACCAAAGAAACCAGTGGTGCTATACACTGTCCACATACCAGCTTTGTACACACTTCATTTGTTAGTACAGTGGTCACAGTGGTCGCCAAGGGTGGCTGGTCCAGATGTATGGACAATACCTGTAATTCCTGAAAACACTGCACTTACAAGTGATGTGTGGACAAAACTTGTAGGTTGCTGGTTGTATTGCAATAGTGGTATCACTGGGGATGTGATACGTGGTCCGAGGGCCATGTGGCAATCTTCCCACCTTGACATGACGGATTCTATTCACGCCACTGTCTAGCGCTCTGACATATGTTAAAGTACCCTTTTATATCCACAGAGGACAATGATGCATTGCCTCAACATACTGAATGTGTATCATTACAGTAAAAAAAAACTCTTTAATCAACATGACAATAATCGCCCAACATTTCATTGCTGCTCGACGTGTCAATAGTAATTTGTGGGAAAGATGCAAATACTACTTCTCCATAGTCCGTGATCAGCCTTAGACATTTCTTCAGGATTTGGGCTAGCAAGCATAGGAGCCTGTAATAGGGATTTTAGGTCAGAAAATAGGTTTAATGTAACAAAAATAAGAGCACACACACTATTCTCCAGTGCTGTGCTACTCTGCTCTGTACTAAGACATAATAAATGCTAAAGAAAAATCCATTTAATCCCAAAAGGGATTTTTCCTTTCAATGTGTGTGAAATAAAGACTAAAATACACTTTTAACAGGCAGGAAACGTGTAGCAGAGATAAGTGACATGAAGCAGCATAAACAGCATGGAACTTAATATAGATCCATTTATTAAGGTGAGGAAGATTGCTCATTTAGGGCCATTTTTATCAGTGGAAAAACTGGAGCAATTGTCTCTATTCTTTTAAAAAAAAAAAAAAGTATCCTTTTATCAGAACTAATTGGATGCAATTTCCCCGTATTTGGCAACAATATATTTCCCTCTTTTATGTTGATAAATTAATTACACAACTTGAAGAAACTACAATACAATATCTTAATTTGGACTATGGGAAGGATAAAAAAAAAAACCTCTCCATACAATTCCTTTATGCAGCTAGTGATGGACATCCATTTAGAACTTTTTCCTTTTTTTTTTTTTTTTGATAATCTTTACTCCACCCCTTGCTAAACTTCTGAGAATACAGCTGTACACTCAGAATTCCATATGCTAAGTGCTTCCCCTCTTGAAAATTAGACTTGCACGCATTCAGTGTAGCCTATGGCTATTCACAACAATACATGGGGACATCCAATGTGCATAAATGAGCCTCCAACTTTTGCCCTTCAGCTGCACATGAACTAAAAATCCCATAATCACCCAACAGGCAGAGAGAATCATGGTAGTTGTAGTTCAGAAACATCTGCAGGGACTGAGTTTGACACCTAGGATCTATGACATGGCACATGTGCACATCACGTACATGGGTTCCTCATGAATGGCTCTGAAGACAGACTATACACATCCATTTCAGCACAAACAAAGTAGCAGGAGGAAGATCCATCACTCCTTAAAATAATCTTTACAAGGTACATATCAGCTTTAATAGGCAGAAACCCTTTTTTCTATAATGCCCCTTTAATCACTATAAATTGCTAGCAGATTTAAATATTGGAATTTAAGGTTGGCTCTGCAAATGTGGATTTCAACAAACCGTAAAGTTCCTTATTTTTAGGATGTGTAGATATTAAGGGGTTAACTTAAATGTACCTTTAGCTTAAAGTGACACTCCTACCAAAAAATGAAAAGGGTTTCTTTTTTTTTATTTTGCATTGTTGATTTCAGAATTTTGTTTTTGTTATGTGAGTTTATTTTATGAAATATTTTACTAAACAAGTGTGAATGGGTGCTGCCATTTTGTGAAATATAGTGGTGTGGTTTTTTTTGTGCCACCCCCCAGTGACTTTACAACACTAGTATCCCACTTTGGGGCTGGAGACACCCAGTGCAGTCTATAAGTCAGAATTCTGACCATAGACTTGCATTGAATGGGAGGGTAATGTAACTATTACATCACAAGGGGGTGGAGTTATGATCCTCTCTGATCAGGTCAATCTCCTCTCTTTGTGTTGGAAGGTAAAAAAAAAAGTTGTACACAGCCACCTAGTCCTGCCCATAGTGTCACTGTCATAGTGATGCACAGGAACCAGTAAGACAGCAGGGGTGTATCCTTTGACATCATCATGCAGGCTTTGGCCACAGTTGTACAGTGAGACTTGCTGGAAGATTTTGGACAATGTTGCATCATGGGTAACATTCTCAAAATGGATGCTGGAGACAAACACCAATTTTTATTTTTAAAAAACAGTGGAATATGTCATATATGTGTTTGCATTAAATACAAAGGTAATTGAGTTACCTGTGCATTTAAGTAATCTTTTGTAAGTGGAAGTGATCCTTCAAGAAAAGTCACCTAAATAATTTGTGAACATGTCTGTTCTTCAGGTGGTTGGAAACTTGGAATTTATGCTCCTTGGGTGTATGGCATCGTGCACCTTAGGAATGAGTGAGATTTTTAGCACTGTGGCAGAATGCATAGCAAGGGATAGATTTCTTGCCTACAACATCTTTAAAGGAGCTGGTGGTACATAAAAAAATGTGTGGTTTGTTGAAAACCCCACCCACATTGATAAACCCTTATCACAGCTTTGCTACCATTTGAGCTTGTGTATAGATATCTGTTCTGGAGCAAATTTCCAAAAGTGATCTAATCTACAGGAACATTCCTCAAGTTTCCACGGTGACTGCTATACTTGTAGGATTTTGTCTTAGAGAGTGAACCAGAGAGAGAGAGAAAGAAAAAGAGAGAGAAAGAGAGATAGGGAGACAAAGAGAGAATGAGAGTGAGTGAATATAGATACACAGACAGACAGACAGACAGACAGACAGACAGACAGACACAGGCAGACAGACAGACACAGACAGACAGACAGACACAGACACACAGACAGACAGACACAGACAGACAGACAGACAGACACAAACAGAAACAGACAGACAGATAGATGAGAGATATCCACATGTATCTATATACTAGTCCATTAGTCCATGTATGTATGGCACTATATTTAATATATAGATATAGTTATATATATATATATATATATATATATATATATATATATATATATATATATATATACATACATATAATTATATACAGTATATGCTGTATGTTGCCAGACCACACTCTTTAATAATTCTGTCTTCTGGCATGTCAAGGGTTACGTTTGACCTCAAGCAGAGCAATTAAAATGCCAGTTAGGAGCTCATTAAAAATGATTTAATTTGCAGTAGTTCCACCTTATCTGATATGCAAATGGCCGCAATTTGGGTAGAGCTTCATAAGAGAAACAGACCCGACGCTTATCCGCAAAATGATTAAACTACTTTTGGAATTCAACCTTTTGTGACATAGAATTTAGGCTGAATTAAAGTAAATGTAGAAGTATTTAGTGGCTTAATCCCTTTAAGTATTTAAAGCCTAATGAAGATTTATTGGAGAGAGAATAGGCATATGCTGTTTCAGTTGAAGCTTTGCCTGCAGGCTGGGATTGAGCAGCTTGGCCTATATTAATTAATATTTCAGACCTTTGTATTTGGCGCTCTGCACACACGTGTCTATAGCTGGTGCTGAACGGACAGCTCCCTGATAGACTGAATGGCACAGCAGAGTAGGAGTCAGACAGGAAACTGAACAGTGTGTCACTCTCCACTCAATGCTCCTGTATCCAACATGTAGAGTTTTAATCTATTCTACTGATGCATCATTAGAGAGACTGTGTGTGTATATAAAGTGCTACACAGCACACACATACACAGCACAGCATCATACACATATCTACACAAACACAAATAGACCATATAAGTCACACACACCATAAACAAACACAACCGACACACACCAAACATACACACATCTTCAACACACATACACCATCATAAATATATTTACATAAAATACCGACGCAACATACACACGCATACACTAGCCAGAAAAACATGGCATACACCATAACACTCACATACATAACCTACACCATAAATACATACCCTATAACTACAGCACATTCTCCACAAACATGTACAATACACTGTTCAGACACACAAACACAACACGTATACCACACAGGCAGAGGAGCACATTTCTATAACACAGGCTGACACACAAGCACAAAGCCTACATGATACACACACAAACACTCCACATATGTTCACACAGACATACATAGGCTTGACAGACCCCCAAAATATATTTCATAAGCACAACACATACAATGTGCTCATAGACACAGCGCGTGCACCACACACCAACACAACACATAAGACTCAGGAGAAGCATTTTGTCTACTTTTTGTTTAAGAGTGGTTCATTGTAACTTATGAATGACCAGATGGAGGGGAATGCGGGCAAGAAAATAGCCTAAGAGCTGTGTGACTTCATTAGTGGCAGTCATGGGGTTAAAAGCACAATGTAGGGTTGAAGTGTGTGGGCACCACGTGCCATAAAACACCTCTCTACCCTGACAGTACTGATAGAAATGGTCTGTTATTACTGCAGAATCCAGGCTGGATCCTCTGTGATAAAGCAACAGATCCAGTAATATGAAAATACTTGTCCTGAATTATTTAGCAGTCTCCATTTAATTATTAATTATGAATCAGTCTTGTGTTATTTTCTTATTGATGCATCAGTGCAAAGGGTGGAGATTGGAGGATAAATTCTGCCTTATCTCTCATGCTACAATTATTCCACCAGATGTTTATCACCCCTCTTCTTTCCCTATTTCTTTCAACTGTTTAGAGTGATTAAAAGCATTGTAGTATATTTATTTAATCCCCAATATGTTTTTTGCAGCTACAATCAGCGAAGAAGCCTTGACCAATGTTTTTTTTTCAGTATCATTCCTTGCTCCAGACTACTTTGTATTCTTATTTATTTATTTGTTTAGGGTTTTTTTTTAAGAAGTGTTGTTATTGGTCTGCTGTAATATGCCAATGTGGTAAAGTGAAGGATTCTTGTACCATACATCAGTTTGATAGTTCAAAAATATGGTTTGGTTCCTTTGATTTCGATAGAATCCAATGTTAGTAGGTTCCGCGCTACCCCAAAAGAGCTCCGCAACCCTGGCATAGAATTCTACTTTGTAACCAGTTCTTTGAGTGAGAACTCCGCATATAACGGGTTAAAAAAAAAACCTATTTGCTAGTATTGAAACCTGATGATAAAGTCAGTTATGGATTCGTGTTCATATTCACAATAATAATAATACGGAGAGTTGGTTTATTACTAATAAATGGAAGTTAATGAAGAATTGAGTTATCTGTTTGACAACTTACAGAGCCCTCATTGTGCGTTGATGGCCAGTGATTTACTACAGTGCGATGTAAGATCCAATTGTGAGATATTGCTTTCTAGCCCTTCAGATCTGGCTTATGATCTGCTTTGGTTGAGACATATAGATAGACAGACAGAGAAAGAGACAGACAGACAGTCAGTGAGAGAGCAAAGAGAAAGAAAGACCGAGAGAGAGAGATATTCTGTATGTATCATTATGTTAAATGTATTATAATTAAAATCGGTAAAATGCTACTCAATACTTCTACACACAACAAAGGGGTCAAAATCACTGTAAATATTGTAAAGAAGCTCTAAACCCAATCTGTCCTTCTTCTCTGTGTTTGTGTGTCTGTCTGTAAGTGTATGTGTCTATAGCGAGTGTGTTTGTGTCTGTCTGTGTTTCAATATCATTGAGTGTGTGTGTGTGTGTGTGTGTGTGTGTGTGTGTGTGTGTGTGTCTGTATGTGAAAGTGTGCGCATTTATTAGTTTGTTTACTGTGGGCATCTAAACGTGTGTTTGTGTGTGTTTGTAATCAGTGTGTTTGTGTGTAAGTGTGTGTTTGTAATCAGTGTGTTTGTGTGTAAGTGTGTGTTTGTAATCAGTGTGTTTGTGTGTAAGTGTGTCTGTTGTGAAGGTGTAGACCCGGTGTACCTGTATTTTTTAAGTTTCATTCGCATCTATATATCTAGAGTAGGTTTATTTGATATATGACCAGGAAATCGGCTAAACTAGAAGATCTTCACCTAGAGCATAATCTATCCTGATCAATGATCAACATATCGATTACCATGGTCTGTTATCTGTCTTACAAGAGATCAAATGCTTGTAGTGCAGAGAACCTATATATTCTATAGGCTCCTTTCCAAAGGTTCCGAATAATTAACTCTATGTTTAACCAACGGACCAAAACAAAGTTTTTAGTCTTGTATTTGGCATATGATAAAATCAAATAACAATAATAATAATGATAAAGTCTATCATATTGGTCATTACTTCATATTTCGATATCATTATTATTTCGATATTCATTTTTATTCCACATTTACAAATTCTAGATAAATATTTCGACCCCCAACAACTCTAGATCTGCCTAAATCCGAGAATATGTAATAATTTCATCTAAACTCTAGAAAAATCTTAATGTAAAAAAAAAAATGTTTTTTAAAAAAAAAAATCGGGAAACGCTTAGATTGCTTGCGGCTTCGTGCCTAGGCGTTTGAGAAAATAATATCGAATAATAACAATTGTTTCGTTTTCCGATTTAAGCGATGCTGGGGTAAATAAATCCCCAGGTTTTCTGTTGAGCTCAATTCATAGAACGTTGCTTATTCCAACGTTCCATTTGCTACCAGCAACACATCTTGGTTATATCTTCCCCCAGATCACTTCTATGAGTCCCCCCCTCACCCACATCTAGTGTGACGTTGCATCCTCCCCTCCCCTTCCTCTCCCCTGCTTTATTTGATTAGGTAAAGTACTACACATTGGCTTGATGAGCCTGTTGATAACATGTATATAACGCAGGCTGCTGACCTCTATGTGGGATAGTGACATATCTCATAGCAATCACCCAGTGCTAGGCGTGCCTTTGTCCATTAGTTTGCTGAAACAAGGTGCTGAATGACAGCTTTTTAGACAGAGAAGCAGCCAATCCTCCGAAATCCTGACATTTTTTTTTTCTATTCCAATTTTTTTTTTTTTTTTTTTCTGAATGGAAATCAGTGCTGTCTTTGTTTGCCTCAAGGCACCTTTTTATTAAGACACCTTCCTTGGCTTAACACTTAAAAGTAAAAGCACATTAAATACCAATCAAAGCAAGTTACTCTGTCTGCAAGTATAATGTCCATTATCCATCGCTGCTAATTCTGTGTCGTTGATCATATTAATTCACAAGGTATTTTACCTCCTGGATCCCCACTTCCCTCACCTTTCAAACGAAGCTCCTATCTTATCCTTCTACTAGACTCACATTGATTCTAACAGTTTAGCAAACTTCCCTTATCCCCAAGCAAACAACCCTTGATAAATACAACACACCGAGACTGCAATATATTACAGCATCGAATTCGATTATATTAATATGTTTTCCACGACCAGATTTATTGCAATTTTATTAAAATACCTTTCATTCTTCTGCTGACTTGGAGGAAAAAAAGGAAAATACCAGTAACCAAAAATACTATAAATAAATAAATAAATATATATATATATAATCTATTATCCTTGTCTCTCTATATAAAGATGTTTGTTTTATTATATCAATTTATTGTGTATATATGTATGTATTTACATACATATATTTATATATATATATGTGTGTATATATAGATAAAGGTATTGATAGTCGTACAACTATATAGATATATGTTATAGGTTAAGGTTTATATAATGTATACAAATCGAAATAAATGTAACATGAACAAGAGAATAAAAAAGATTCCCAGGTAAAGAAAGTAATAAGAGATTTTTTTTTTGATTTTTTTTAAATGGATAAAAAAAATGTCGAAAGATCCCACAGTTCCTTATTAGGGGAAGATACAATATTTATTCCTTGTCTCTTGGGATGAAACTCTTCTATCTATTGTCCTCCCATTCCTCACTGCTGATGCTTAATTTTCAAAACTTCGAAATTACCAAGGGACCTACGACATCAGCTAAAGAATTACCCAGCAAGTACAAAATCTGATCCAGGGAGCTGCTTTTCAGCAGAGGGGAAATTTTTTTCCTGCAGGTTATAAGGAGAGTAAGGGAAAGGAGATTTGTATATATATATATATATATATATATCTCTGTGCAAGAACATACAAGGCATTTTTTTTGGGGGGGGGGGAGAAGACTGGTAAAAAAAACAAACAAGAAACAAACAAAAAAAACAAGTTTTGGAACCTGGAGAAGATTTTATTTATCGACAGAGAGAAGAATTTGATCCTGAATTTAAAAAGAAAACATGTCAACCTCATTCCCAGGACTGGTTCACGATTCAGAGGTATTTTAAGACTTTTTTTTTTCCCCCACTATAGAGAGATTAAGGGGAGAGAAATATATATATATTTAAAGAAATGTGGGATTTAGGATACTGATTTTTTTTTTTTAATCCATTTTTTTTTCTCCCCCTAATCCATGCAGCCGTTACAGTGTATTCATATTTTGCTTCTCAAAACTTACAGGAAAAAAAAAAGAATTCGTTATGACATCTGTCGCCTGTGCTATACAACAGTTGTTATAACGAAAAGACAAAAAACATAATCCCCTATAAGGCGCATACATGCTGCAGTAGCATCCTATCTACCATCTAGCCATTGCAACAAAAAAAATCAGAGATTGGGGTGATTGTTCTGTAATAGAGAATAGATTTGGGATAGGGTTTGTATGTTTTTTTTTTTTTTTTGTAGGTTACCTTGTTTGTTTTTAGTACATAGTCGCAGGTAGGTTGTTTTTAATTCGATTATTCCATGTAATGTTTTATTTGGAAGTATTGGGAGCTCTCCCACAATTTCTGGACTTTATTGATGCCTTTGCATAAATGGCTATATAAATAGAATATTAAAAATAATTTCCATTTTTTTCTACATCAGGAATGGAGCATATTAAAGAGAAAAATGGTGTTTCAAATAAGACATTTGTTGACAGACTGAACGGTTGGCAGTGTGAAAGAGGTTTTCATGTGTGTGTGTGTATTGCAAGCGATCTTGATAG
Organism: Pelodytes ibericus; assembly: GCA_036172795.1. NCBI lineage: Eukaryota > Metazoa > Chordata > Amphibia > Anura > Pelodytidae > Pelodytes > Pelodytes ibericus. Next base: position 205,812,730 of record CM069861.1, read on the forward strand.
ATATTGTGTAGTGTATTGGTTTATTTAATGAACGGGGACTATCGAATACAATATTTTTCTATGTCGGTATTAGTAACTGTAATGGAACGCTGTGCGTGTAGATCCGTCAGTAGAAAGAACGTGGCTATCAATAGTACAGTAGAATTCTATTGTCTACACTATGTCACACCTCGTTCTTTTTTCTATGTATCAGTGACCAAGTGAGCAAATAAGGAATTTGGAATATAATGTCTGGTGTCATTACAAGATTTTTTTAAATGACAAACCTATTTTTGTTCTCCTTTTTCCCCCTTCCTTCTTTCCTTCCTTCCAGATACGTCATGATGGATCAAACAGTTATCGTTTGATGCAGCTTGGATGTCTGGAGTCTGTTGCTAATTCAACTGTCGCTTACTCCTCCACATCCCCTTTAGCTTATTCTACGACTGGTACTGAATTTGCTTCCCCTTATTTTTCCACAAATCACCAGTACACCCCTCTACACCATCAGTCCTTCCACTATGAGTTTCAACACAGTCATCCAGCTGTAAATCCAGATGCTTATTCCTTGAATTCTCTTCATCATTCCCAACAGTACTATCAACAGATCCATCACGGGGAACCCACAGACTTTATTAACCTACACAATGCAAGGGCTCTCAAGTCTTCATGTTTGGATGACCAGAGAAGAGATTTTGGATGCCTAGATGCCTACCGTAGGCATGATCTATCTCTTATGAGTCATGGATCTCAGTATGGTATGCACCCAGATCAAAGGCTATTGCCAGGAGCAGGTCTGGGTCTTACAGCGACTGGAAATGAGGAATTTCAGGTAACTTCCTGCCCTATCAATGTGTAATATTCTACATTTTAACCCCTAACCAGAAACTAGAATAATAGAAATATCAAATGGAGCGTTATAGTCTTCCTAGTTCTTTCCAAACATTTTTTTGGGTGTGGCTCCATAACCCCAATAAGTGTTCTAGAAAAATATTTCCCTACTTTTTGAAAGCTGACATAAATATTAAAATATTATAAGTTCATAAACAACAGCAAAAAAAAAAAAAATTAAAATAATGTAGCATTAGTATTGCATTTTTTTTTTTTTTTTACAAAACTATTGAATGTTTTTATGTAAAATAGCAAAAATAAATTAGAAAAGTTTCATTTATAGTACAATATTTTTCATGTCTGTAGCTAGGGTCATTGAAATAATTTTATTCTGCCAAGCTAGAAAATAAATCAAAAAAAAATAGTAAACAAATAAATAAAAATAAACTTTACCATGGCATTTGACTAACAGATCTACTTATCCATATTCGATAACATGTAAAGAGCAAAAACACATAATTAAAAAAATATATAGTAAAATAAATCCGCATTAGCATAAACGAACAATAGTAGTTAAATAAAAAGGATACAACCCGAGAAATATAAAAACTTTTTTGAAAAAAAATAAAGTATGGTTTTAATTATTTTTTTGTCCTCTTATTTATAAAAAAATATATATTTTTAATTGAAATAATGCATTAATTTTCTGCAAAAAGAAACACTAAAAAATGTTTGTTAATGAAAGAAAATAAGTTAAATAAACTAGTAAGCCCTGTGTTAATGCAGGTCAATTAAACGTGACTTTTTCCATTTTAATTGAGTAAATCATTTTATTCGGTTGGTGTTAGTCCAGGGCTAGTCCTTAGTCACAGAGTTTAAACGGGATTATATATATGTAGAAAAAAAAGTTTCCCCTTTCAAGCCCTTTCTATTTATTTCCCTTTCTCCATTCGCCAATGCTGCTGGGTATTTTTTTTTTTTTTTTTCTCTCTTTCTTTCCTATCTGTACAAATTTTGTCCCTTTGCTGGGCATCAACCGTGGCATTTTTCAAAAGAGGGGATTAGAGAATTTGCAAGAAGTGGACAATGGTTTATTCCTTGGCAAAAGAACACCGTAGTTTATCCAATTTTCTTCTTAATTCCATTCAACTAGTCATTTATTCAATGTCATCCCACCAAACAGCATGTTTCACATTAGAAAAAAAAAAAAAAAAAAAACCTGGTACAAACAGTAACTAATCCACAGACAAGTACCAGCTGTTAGAGTGAGTTAAATATTTTTTTTTTTAAATCCAAACGAAATTATTTTAAAATCTTGAGATTACGTGCTTAATTATACAGTTAAATAAAGTCTAATAAATTATTATTATTTTTTTTTTAAACTGTATTCGCATACTATTTTTTTTATTCTATAATTTTCTAGTTCTGCGGTTTTTTTTATTGTTTATTTGTTTATTCGGTATTTTTATAGATATATTTGAATCCAGACTGCACAATGATTCATTGTAAATACGACCCATTTAAATGTTCTCTTATTTCCTGCATAGAATTTTAAGTCAACCCCCCAATAGTTTGCAGGGTGCTTATGTCAACTGAACAGATGCAAACAGTCTACAGGCTGTGAGTTACATCTTTGAGTCTCCTAAAAAGATTTGTCATGGGCCAACAAAGGGTATGTCACACCTTACCCATCACAGGGTTAATTTATACAGTTCTTCAGGATTTCTTTTTTTTTTTCTTTAATATATTGATTTCATAATCACTTTAAGGCAGAACTTTAAAGTATGTTTTATTTCTGTAGGGATTTTACACTTTAGCGTGGTAATGAGAGAGTAGACAATAACAAAAAATGGACTGTAAAAGGCTGGATGAGAAAGAGGTGTGGCAGGGACCAGTATCCTTCTGTTACCTCTCCATTGACTGCCCTGTTTTTAGATTTAACCAACTGTTAAGGCCTTTTCTCAGTTGTGTTTAACACAGGGCATCATGTACACAGGAAACAAGGGGCAAATGTACTTGGAAAATTTGTATAAAATACAAACATATTATATCAACAAAATTTATGTAAAAAAAGACATATTTAAAAAACAAATATGACGCAGTATGTATTTATATATATTGGTGTGTAAAATAAATGCATATTTTTAATAGACTTATATACATATATATAAAATAATTATTTATAGGTAGAATTGTCTATCACATAGAAGCATACAAAAGTGTCGGCAGTACAGAGCCATTCGGCCCATCGAATCTGCCCCATTTCTGCTTTAAAAAAAATGAGCATAAAACTATTTAAAAAGCTGCATTTAATTAACGTGTTTTACCAGGAAGAATACATTGAGATTTCTCTCGTTTTCAAGTTTGTAAATATGACAGCTTACACATCTCAATTAAATTATGTTTTCCTCTAATGCAGTGTGTTTGTATAGAGATATAAATTACCATTAAACAAAATAATTTTTTTTATCGAACATAAAATATGTAGATCGCATTTGTTTGGAATAGAAATATTATTTGGGGATATATGTATTCATATAAAGATTGCACACTAAAAAAAAAAGTCGCATTTATTAGGACTACAATTGTATGAATTAATGATATAATAAATGTGTTATAGAATATATTCTTTATTTATAATTTCTATATAGATTATATAGCTTTCTATATTTTCGTGGTGAGATCAGATATAGAAATATACCATACACGTTATATATTAATATATAAACGTGTGTGTATAAACATATAGATAGATAGATACACAGAAACCAGATCTAGTCACGAAATTATACAATTATTTATAAATATGGCACATTGGCACATATATACCTATATATCTATACCAGTATGGACATAAAATGTAGGACTCACAACTTATATATACACATGCATATATCTATCTATCTATCTATCTATCTATCTATCTATCTATCTATCTATCTATCTATCTATCTATCTATCTATCATCTATCTATCTATCTATATATATATATATATAATATCCACACCGACCCACACATATTGCCAGAGAGAGAAAAGTACATGTCGTATATGCTACATACAATATAATAAATATATATATAATTTTTATTTGGCTTAAACAAACAATAAGTCCATGTTTTTATTTTATTTTACAAGGGATCAGTGGAGGCCCAGTGTGGGTTAGTCCTCAACAGCCAAGGAGGAGTGATAAGGAGAGGTAAGAATATTTGACATACCGTATATTTTCCCAGCTATGTTGCTTTATCGTGTACTAGATATGGCGTCTGTCTTCACCTGGACTATCACTCCTGTCGGTTACATTATCTACTTTCTCAGCTTATTGATAAGACTTATTAACCATTTGGATCAGACCCATCTATGATATAAGAATGGGCTTCTGACATAGTCCTGAGTGGTGAATTATTTACATTGGCTATAGATCCACAAAATGGCTTAACAATAGTTACTTTTTTATGTGACACATATGGGATCGTCTGCTGCTGAATACATACAACCCTATAGGATCTGGGCTAGCTCCCATGACTCTCAGCCAGCCCACAGGAGTGCCAGAGGTTTGTTATACCTGCTTTTGGAGTTTTTATTGTGTCATCCTGACCAACTGCAACTGTAACCTTAAAGGAGCTGTGACTGACTAGCGCTCTCATGATGCTCAGCCAGCCAGTAGGTGTCTCAAAGGTTTTTTTTTGTTATACCTGTTTTGGCGTTTTATCCGTGCTGACCAACTACAACTAATAATGGTTTAGTTTGCAGCTATATCGTGCAGCACATGCATTGAGATAATATGATCAATGTATCGCTAGGCGTTAAAGTGTTAATGATACATATGAAGCCGACCCTATATGTGCAGCATATGAACCAATCCATACAACAAGGACAATACCAACGTTCTGAAATGGAACAATCAGCCGTTCCACTGGTTTGCATGGTGACACATTTAGAAATATTGCCCTAGAATTCTTCTTTAGACAAGACCCTCAGATAATTCTATCACATGACCTCCATGGTATGGATTACACAGCGCTGGGGGTGCGTTAGATGGATCTTGTACCGGGCCTTATACTAATAACAATATTTTATTTAAATTAATAAATGGATGAACTGCTTTATTCATGAGTCAGAAGAGACATGGCAGGTACAGAGAGGCAGAGAACATAGTTATATGTATTGATATAGTATAAAATGTATAATGTATACATGTAATAATATATAATAAACATACTTATTAGACAGACAGACAGAAAGACTGACAGGCAGGGACAGACAGACAGATGATAGATAGATAAAGAGACAGATAGACTGACAAAGAAAGAGACAGATATACTGACAGACAGAAAGAGATATAGACAGTCATATTTAGATAAACAAAACGACAGACTGAAAGAGCGAGAGATATAAACAGACATAGATAGATACACAAACAGACAAATATACTGACAGACAGACACATAGATAGATAGGCAGACAGGTAGACAGATAGACAGACAGGCATACAGTTTGATAGAAATACAGATAGATTATTAGATAGACAGCTTGATTAGTAGAAATACAGTTAGATAGATAGATAGATAGATAGATAGATAGATAGATAGATAGATAGATAGATAGATAGACAGATTAATCAACCAAGTATAGGAGGCTGCTCATTTTGATGTGTTTATGCGCCACGTTTAACATCATAGAGCATCAGCGAGCTGGACTCTGGCACTTTATGTCCTAGAGATCAATTCTGGAGTGGAGATCTAACAGTGGGGATCTGTGGAATACTCCCGCTGATTGCTCCACTTTTAGAGCGCTGTATCCGCACTGCTCTTGGTGCGGTGTGTATCTAGTAATTGTGGAAGATGCCTTCCTTAGTTACCTTCCTCGGAGAATGGTACCCGCTACACTGCCTGACTGCAGCAATATGAGCGGCTAGTGATGAGGTGCTGAACGGACAGCTCCTCTAACTACTGGCTCAGCTAGTGTGCTGCAAGAGGGATCTATCGCTTCATATCACATGTCCTGTATGTATTATTTTATATTAATAGATTTGATTATATAAAAATATATTCAATATTATTAGTTGTATTTATATTAATTCGTGGATATATCTGATAAATATAGATCATATATATATATATATATATATATATATATATATATAGACATATAATATTTGTATTATTAATGGTATGCCTGATGTATTAAATAATATTTTATTGCGAGATTTGATAGTAAAGAAGAGATTTGCAAACCGGTAATTGTAATGACTGGTTGACCAGTCCTGTTTTTGTATAGAGCTAGGGAAGTCTTGTCTGTACCTCTCTCCTTATTAAAAAAAAATATATCCTGTTTCTCCTTTACTTATCATTTAAAACTGGGATGTAGTACTATGTGTCTATTTCAATCTTACACAGGCTTTGTACTGAGCCAGGTTTGAACAAATTAAAAATAATTAAAAATAATTCAGGCCTTTTTTCTCCCAAAATAATTATGATACATTTTACATATCCTTTTCTTAGATTTTTCTTTAAATAAAAACAAATACTAATATTTCTACGGCTAGTGATTTATTTCTCTTTCTACCTATATTCTGTATTTAAAATGAAAAATAAATGAAAATTCCAGCAAACCTTTGTAGTTCATAGTTTTGTTTTATTTTAAAATTAAAAGGATATAATATATATATAACAAAAGAGTATCTGGCCAAATAAAGGAATAATATTTAAAAATATAAATAGCCTTTTAAAATAACACAAACAGTTTATATGAAATAAATATCATTTTTGCCTGATAGATGAGAGACAAAAATGTCAAGGTTGTATGTATATGTATTTTTCCCATTGCAGATCTGTGTATTCATTGTCTCTCCAGCAGTTGGGAACTGCATTTCCCAGCAAGCCCAGCCAGCTGGCTGCCTGAGCATTCTGGGTAATGCAGTTCGCAGATGTGATGCAAAAATCTCCATGCTATCACTTCTAGTTAATGGTGCTCAGGACTTACCCTGCAGCCCATGTACTCTAACAATCACAACCAATAATCTTTATTTTACCTACTGTTGAATATCGATGGCTCCTCTAGCCTGGGGCAAAGCTCTTTGATATGCTAATATTTCAGAGTACCAAACTCTGCAGAGATCATATTATTATTAAGGCTGTTCTTACAGAGTTGAGCCTTTCCTTAGTTGAATATTCAGATATCCAATTTCAAAAGAAATTACTGAAGAAATGAAGCTGGTATTTACAGGACAAGCCAGTGATTTAATCATTAAAAAAAATCCTACCTTTTCTCTTTTTTTTTTTAAGATACTATAGTTCCGCTCTTTCTCTCTGTTTGAAAAGATCAGTGTATTTTTTAGTTTTTTTTAAAGGTTTGTTTGATAAAGGTATGGTGCTGTATACAATTGTATCATAATATAAAATACGTTGGCAAGGGAAGTTCTTGAAACGCATCTAAATATTTGGAAACAAAGGCAACATGATGACATTTGGCCTTCATCGTTTTATGAAAAAAATCTAGATAGTAAATTCCTTCCCCCCCCAAAAAAAAAAATACTCCTCCTGTTTCTCTTTGTGATCATCCAGCCTGGCTGCCCCAGGCTAATTTGAGAATGCTTAAATACTGCTATAGCCTCTAGGCCAAGAACAGAGGACAGAAACATCGTCAATAGCTCTATTCGATTGCCCATGGCAACATAAAATACAAACTACTTTGAATCAAAAACATTTTTGGGGAATTAATATGATCTGAACTCTCTTCGTTTTAAGAGATCTGGAGTTTGTCATATCGCTTAGAGGTGCATGACATCCGAATAGTGAACGATTTATATCCATCTAGAAACATTGTCAGATCTTATTTGATTAAAACTCCCATCTTGAATAAGAGCGTCAGTAGACAACGTCTTCCAATGAGTAGCCACATTCGTTTCGCCTCTTCAATACAGTACAAACAATTTATTTATGGATACAGTATAGGGTCTAACATTAACACATTCAAAATTTAGTAAAACCCCATAACAAACCTTATACTTCAATATACTGGTGTTACATTGGTAGTGCCAGTACACATGCTAACTCAAAAAGAAACCCATGTACATCAGTGATGTAGTCCAGCTCTATTGTAACACAAGGCCAGCAATCCATCCACATACTATACTCAGAAGGTATAACTAGGGTGAGTAGGAGTTTTTTAGAATGAGGTCTACACGTGTTCAGTATTAATTCATACAGTCTTTATTGGAGCCTACCTGTCTTGGTTTTAACGTTAACTAATCAGAGCAGCTAGTCGGTGTATCTGGAATAAAAGCAACCTCGCGGTGAACCTTAGGTTCCAAGGAGAAAAACAGTAGTGCTTTACTATTAGTTTACTAATTACTATTAGTTTATGATCTATTGGCATTTCATGCCAGCATCACAATCTAGACCATACAATGCCAAGGCTTGCATTGGATGCATCCTGCCATTCTTGAATGGGAATGTCATGTTAGAAAAGGATCAATATCTCATTCATTACCAACACTTTTTTGGCCTATAATTTTCCACTTTCTCATTTACTGTACCCACAAAAATGATACATTTTTTGATAAGCCATTATTTAATCGCCTCACCCCTATAAATGATTAAACTCATTTTCAGTTTTTAATCATGATGCTCTGGGGCCTTTTCTAGTTCTCCAGTGTTGAAAATAAAAATTGTGATGATAACATAGACTGCTATTGACATTTAAAGATTTTAGTGATGATTCGGAGCCTACACGCTCTCCCACAATCTTTCAGAAACATATTAAGGGCTTATTTATCCGATCTCTGGCATTTGATAGGTTAATTATGTTGCATTCATTGTGACAAGTTCCCAATATAGAGAAAACCCTTGTTTCCTCCAATCATCTGTTCTGTATTCTATGTGTAGATTCATTCATTCCACTGAAGGCTTTCTCAATCGCCACGCCCAGCCACAAATGGCACAATAGATACACGGTGTTTGATATTTGTTTTGGTGATTACGAATACACAGAGGCGTCGTCCTGCTTCATTATTAGTGTTCTGGGTAGAAGGGTGTGCTTAAGGAATTTCGGGAGCACTGATAAAAATTCGTAGCAATAGAAACCTCTCTCTTCTCAGTCTATAAGCTGGTATCTGCTATGCCCAAGGCAGTGTTACCACCTGTGCCTTGTCCATATGGCACTTAATGTCACACACAAGCCTTGAGCTAGCTGCACTGTTATTGGAGAAATTGTGTTAAATATCTGTTCCTTCTGGTTATATCAATGCAGTATCTATAGCGAATGATGAGATTAGAGGTTAGGCCATTCAATAAAAAAAAATCTGACTATACTGGTCATAGTACATATTGAGCACTAATACACCAATACAGAAGATTCTATACTATATTATCTCGACTGAAGCATATGATATATGCAAGGCTACCCATATCTGTCATGCCTGTATTATATCACTACCCATTAATATCTGATATTCATGGCATCCACTGAATGTGCACAATTGTTACATGTTAATGTTACAGCACATGCTTTAAAATAAAGGAAAACATGTAACCAATGAAAACTTTCACTAATAATTTCAATGCCATGTGTTATATTACACAGACTTCTGTTAAGTGCAATAAATTGATTGCATGGTGGGCCACGAGGGGTTTTCCTAAAATATCAGTTCTAAAAAGAATGTTAAATTAAAATGAAATTAAATATTATTTATTGATGAAATAGTGACGAAGAAATGTATTGCTAAGTGCTTTATAAGGCGCACATGTATAATTTACTCTATGTCTTAATACATCAGACTGGTAGCCAAGTGTATCTAGTTTAGGAGTAGAGTTTAGCTCTTCAGCTTTAATGCACTACAATTGGGGTCTTATAAACTGGGGGCTTTAATTGAACTAAAACAGTGCATTCAGTTTGATTAATTAAGATATATTTATGTTTCATTTTATACACAGTAGTTTAGGCAGAAACAAAAACTTGTGTCCATCGAGTCCAACCCTTTTCCTACAGCTGTTGACCCAAAAGAAGGCAAAAAAAAAAACCCTTAACTCAGCAATTTCAAATAGTTCTTTCAATGGTAGAAATACTTGACTCCCAATTGTAATCAGATTTCTCCTTGGATCAACAAGCACTGAATAAATGATAATGCCTATACATTAATTGTATTACATTTTAATATTCTCTGCTCTGTTCACCCTCCTATATATACTTTACTATATATATATATATATATATATATATATATATATATATAGTATGTATATATTCTATACATTAGTACATATTTATAAAAGTAAGAATTGGGTCATAGTAAATTTATATAATATATTGGCCATTGAGAGATACTGGGGTCTATTCACTAAACAGTGAACTGCGGGTAATGGCAGAGATCAAGCTTTAATAACTGAGATTGAAACATATTCTCCATTTTTGGCTATTATTTATTGTTATTCTATATTTCCACGACAGGTCACTGTACACTGTACATTGTTTACCACAACAGTTCCCTTTTTAAACTAGGTTTAGGTCACAGAGCCACTTTAAAAATTGTAAATGAGGCGCTGTGTCTTTAAAAGTGGAGCAATCGCTATGGAAATAATTAAAAATGTTGTAGCTTATTGATCCATTTTTAGAACTCAGCTCATTTACTCAGATTTATATACATAAATTTCAACTCTTATCTCAATTCCCTAACTGGTCGAAGGACTGTAGCATTCTACAGTGTCAAACCTCCAGCACACGTTCCATTTCTTTACACCATCTATTAATCTTCTAAAACATGGTGGATTTTCTCCATACATCGGTGTTAACAGATTTTAATACTTGACATTCGTCAACTATCCTAACTAATTCTGTGTACCTGGCAGTGAGACCTTATACATCTCATTACAATAAAGTACTTCACTATTGTTTATCCCTACTCATTGGAGATGAGCATTGGGATCAATGGCAGCAGCGAGGATCTGCAGCAAAGGCTGAAGTTAGGGACTCAAGACTTTTTCAACCTAGATTACTATGCTGTTATGTTACTTTAATTATATATAAAGTGTGATAGAGATAAATTATAGGGTAAACGTAAAACTTTTTTTTTTTTCTTCAAACAAGAAATGGTAGAAACAGATACATAGATTTTCAATCACAGAATCTATTGGGGAATCTAGTCTTTTCATTCCATAATTATTAATTCTACTCGATTTAAAATAAGCACATTTTGAGGATTGTTACATTCTTTAGTGTGATACATTGATGATATAATAGATATTCCCATTTTTAAAAATATACGTTGACATGAAGGTCACACAACACCTTATAAAACGTAGACAAAGCTTTACAATGGGATTACTTGGTATTTTCATTTTTTTAAATTTTATTATTTATTTTTCCTTTTAAAACACCAAAGAGCCAATGAGAAACACAGGTTATTTTTTTCTTCCCCTTTGTCTTGTTTCTAGAAATATTCAGTTTTTAGGATCATACAGGAACGATTATATATATATAACCTATAAACCAGCACTTATAGAAGATACCACACACAATCTGATCCTTTTTTATATTCAAAAATATTTATTGATTTCTATGTCACTTTATAGTTTTTTAGTCAAATTATAAAAGAACTTTGCACAATATTTTATGGTACTATAGATTTCACAATATTAGCAACAGTTTTATTTTTTTCCTATTTCCGTGCAGACACCTCTTTTTGTGCACACAAGAGCCACCAAAAGAATGTTTCCATCAGATATTATAATATCACACACATATATATATATATATATATATATATATATATATATATATATATATATATATATATAATCTCTGTTTCCGAAACAGTATATAGTAGATATACATGCATATATACACCATATACATGTATATTAATTTATTAACCATTTTATATATTGGACCAATCTTTCTCGCTTTGACATCAAACAGCAGTCCCTACTAAACATAAAAGCCTCTTAGTTGCAAGTATTTTGAATTGTAGTCAGACAATTGTATTACTACAAATCTTAACTCCTCTCGTACATTCTATTTCTCCTCACAGACACTTCGGTCTTAACAATATCAAAGAAATCCTTTAAGTGTCGTAGAAATAACTCTCATTACCTTGGCTTATTTTTGGCACTATGGCCTTTTTATTTTTAGTGATATGAGTTATCATGTTTCACAACAATTAACATTTTTATTTTTTATTTTACTATTTTGAACCTTTTTTTTTCTATTGCAGTCTATGGTATTCAGTAGCCAGTATTCCAATAAATTAACTCAAGTTATGACATAGAGCCCAAAATCCTATTACTATATTATTATAGCACTATAATAATACACATTATATTTATTTATTTTGATCAGGACTTAATTTCCATTGCATGCCTATATTTTTTTCTTTACTTGTAAAATTAATTTCTTGATAAAAGCTCCACTTATGGAGTTGAAACTTTGTTCATTTTTTCCCATTACTTGTAGGCCAACCCTCCTTTCCGTGGCACCTCAATATTTATGTTTTGTATAGATTATGTCATAATCAGGTGCATGTCTAAAATCTAGTCTTTCGGTTATCGCTTTGCGATGGCCTTGCCTTACGTTGGGTTGTAGGCCAAGCGAGCGTCTTTGCAGAGCTCTGGCAGGTAATACGTTAATGATTATTTTCACTTTATCAAAGACCCTGTAGAGAAGGGATAACTTGAGATGGATGTAAATATAACACAGGCCTTGACATTTCTGCCACTGTGGCAAAATGGAGTAGATGGTTCTCTATTTTCGCACAATGGTTCTCAGAAGCCTTGTCTGGCTCAGATGCGAGCATAGTTTCTTTTTTTTTCATCCAAGCAGTAAATAAATTATTTCTCTGAGAATGTAGGCAAAGACGTTGCCTTCAGCGATGCGATTGTTCTTGGCGGCATGATCCTTTTGTGGTCCTGTTCATGATTTATTTCATAGAGCAATTGTCATTCATGTACATTAAAAATATATAGAGTACACTCAACCTCAAAGGAAACAAGAGAATAAAAGAAAATAGCGCCAGTAACTATGTTAAATTTAATATACAGTAGATTATCAAGATGTTCTATTACTGTGGTACAATTGACACATACACTATGTGGACACAAGTATTGGCACGCACCTCTTAATGACTGAATTTACAAACATTTGTAAAAAAAAAAAAAAAAAGGCTCATTCTTGAAAGCTCAGTGAATTCAAGCGGGATACTGTGATACTTCTTAACCACTAAGCAGAAGACCACGTAAAGTCACAGAGCGGGGTCACAGAGTGCCGAGGCGCATGGTGTGTAAAAGTCGCCAATGCTCTGCTGATTCCATAGCTGAAGATTCCAAACTTCCACTGGCATTAATATCAGAACATGGAATGGGTTTCCATGGCCGAGCAACTGCATGCAAGCTTCACATCACCAAGTACAATGCTAAGCCTGAGATTGAGGGGTGTAAAGCACAATGCTACTGCACATTGCTACTGTCTGACTACATTGTTCCAACTGTTAAATTTGGTGGAGGAGGGATAATTGTATGGGCCTGTTTTTCAGGGTTTGGGCTAGGCACCTTACTTCCAGTGAAGGGAAATCTTAATGAAGCATACCTAGACATTTTGGACAACACTTTTAATACAACTTTGTGGGAACAGTTTGGGGAAGGCCCTTTTCTATTCCAGCATGACTGTGCCCCTGTGCACAATGCAAGCTACATAAAGACATAGTTAAATGATTTTGGTGTGGAAGAACTCTACAGGCCGTCACAGAGCCCTGACCTCAAACCCATCAACCACCTTTGGGATGAACTGGAATAGAGACTACAAGCCAAGCCTTCTCGTCCAACATCAGTGCCTGACCTCAGTAATGCCCTAGTACAGGGGCGTCCAAGTTTTTTTTGCAGTGGGCCACTTCACTAGAAATGTATGTGTGCGTGGCCGCATTAATTTTTCATTGAGAAAAAAAAGTACACACACATATACATTTTTATATATATATATATATATATATATATATATATATATATATATATATATATACACATATATATATATATATATATATATATATATATATATATATATATATAAAAATATTTATCCATGTGTGTAGTGAGTGTATCACAGACTCAACAACAAAGCAACTCATGGTGACTTGCAGTATGCGAGTGTATCACAGACTCCACAGCAAAACAACACATACATACACAGCCACACACGAATAAACACACAGTCAAATAGACAGACACAGTTACATACACAGATTTCTGTGATACTTAGCCGCATACATACAGTCACACATACACACGCAGACACACACACATACACACACAAATACATATTTAAGGATATTATAATACTCTTTTTCCTCTTTAAGTATTTGTAATAAATAAACTGAAGTTTTAATTATTGTTTTTCTTCATTTCTATGTTTTTTTTTTTTCATTTCTCAGTCCTTTGTGGATAAATTGTTTTATTTATGATTATTTTATTTATGATTTTAAATAGCGCTGGTCAACTCCTTTATTGTGGGCTTGTTTTTTTAATATTTATAATTAGAAGAGATGCTGGTTCACAATATAGTATTGCTGATTTAAATGAATGTGTGTAAATGTAAGTTACACTTACATTTACACAGTCACACTTCCAAACACACAGACACACAGACAGTCACACACAGACAGTTACACTCACACACACACCGAGAGAGTCACACTCACACACACAGAAACAGTCACACTTGCACTCACACACACACACACAGAGAGTCACACTTGCACTCACACACACACACACAGAGAGTCACACTTGCACTCACACACACACACACAGAGAGAGTCACACTTGCACTCACACACAGAGAGAGAGTCACACTTGCACTCTCACACACACACACACACACACACAGTCACACTTGCAGTCACACACAGAGAGAGAGTCACACTTGCACTCTCTCACACACACACACACACAGTCACACTTGCAGTCACACACAGAGAGAGAGTCACACTTGCACTCTCACACACAGAGAGTCACACTTGCACTCACACACAGAGAGAGAGTCACACTTGCACTCACACACAGAGTCACACTTATACACACAGAGCATCACACTTATACACACAGCATCACACTTACACACACAGAGAATCACACTTACACACACAGAGCATCACACTTACATACAGAGATACTTTTTTTTGTTGGCTCCGGATGGGGCTGCTTTTTCCACGCTTGTCGTAATGTTTTTTTTTCTCCTTCCCTCTGACCCGTGCGCATGACGCCACGCACAGGGCAGAGGAAGGATTATGCGACCTAGATGTTCGGCAGCGTTCTTTCGGGAACGCTGCGTCTAGCTTAAATGTGGTTGGTGACGCGGTTATCGCTTCAACTTTCCTGCGCGCCGCACCTCCGTTGCGGCCCGCGGGCCGCATGTTGGACGCCCTGGCCCTAGTAGATGAATGGGCAAAAATTCCTCCAGAAACCCTCCAAAATCTTGTTGAAAGGGTGGAAGCTATTGTAGCTGCAAAGGACGGACCAACTATAAATTAATGTCTATGTATTTAGAATGTGATGTCATAAAAGTAATGGTTAGCTGTCCCAAATATATTTGCCCATATAGTGTATATGATGTTTTATGAATATATTTTGAGCTATTTTCTAGTTTGATGTAGTAGTTGAAGAAATATTAGGTATTATGTAGACAAATGTCAGTCCTTGGGCAAATATTGGTTGTAATATTACAGAAATCACCATGGAAAACTATGGAAGATCCTGTTGACGGTCCCAAGAATTGACTTTAATATGCTTCAATGAATTATTGCTTCTGTCATGTTACACAATGTTAATTATATTCATCTACATTTCTATAGACAGTATATACATATATGTGTGTGTGTGTGTGTGTATATATATATTGTATTTTGCAAGAAAATGTGTAGATTTTGTGGGAAAAACTTTTTTGCTGTCACCAATTTATGACCTCACCTCACTGCCATAAGGTGATGTCATCAACCTGTGATGACATGAACACATTTTAAAAGCAATGGGTGCCATTTATAAAGTTGTAAATGTATAACATGTTAATGGGGCCAAAGTTGGAGTCTTGGTAACCCATGTCTAGAAAAACTGGCTTTGGGATTGCATGGTTAACTGTAAACTTTCTCTTCCTCATTTAGTGCACTCAGACAAACTAATTTTTGATGCCATATTTATCCTTACAAACAATTTAATATGATATTGTATTTTGGTCTCATGTGCTTAAGGGGTTAAAAAAAACCTTTGCTGGAAATTAGGTGACTTCATTGGAAGATGAAAAAAAAAACTTTATGATAAGCTTGTATAAGCAAATCATAATATCTACATTAACCTTAAAAAGGCCACTGAATTAAATTATGTGCTAATAATGGTACTAAAAATGTTATCTGTGGGTTTGTCAATCTTATCTCTATATTTTCAGTAGAATGTATGACAACAATAAAAGAATGGGCTATTGGCTTTAGAAGACAATAACCACAGGGGATGGGATGCTTTCTAAAATTTTGAGAACTATTTTTTTTACATGCTGAGAACATTCTGAACAGGAAACTGCTACAAAGCCAAAGACACCAAAAATAAATTAACTTGCAAATGTATTTATCTTAATGCCTTACAAGGATTTTGGAAAATTATACAGATGACTGGAGAAAAATCGTTTTTCATTGATTATGTATATATTTTAGCTATAGGTTGTTTTATATCTATTAAGATGGGGTTTCATTAAAAAAAAGTGTTCATTATAACATGAATCTGACTCAACAAAGCTGTGAAGACTGAGGTGCTCTAGAACATTAAGTGTGGACATGGTAGAAACATAGAACCATAGAATGTGTCGGCAGATAAGAACCATTCGGTCCATCTAGTCTGCCCAATTTTCTTTTTTAGTACTTTTATTAGTCCCTCGTTCCTGGTCAAAGGAAAGTCATAGGAAATGGCTAATACCATTGTTCTGAACTCTTACAGAGCTCCATTGTGACATTCACCAGTCTTGCACCAAAATCTACACTGTCACGTCCACGAGAACTGATCATGTCTAAGTGGTGGTCACGGGAAAAAAAAATAACAGTTTGAGAAGCATTAGTCTAGAGCAGAAGTGGGCAACCTTGGGTACTGTAGAGTTGGTGGATTTGTCGTCCCATAATGCTTTTACACCTTTATTCTTGGGAAAGCATCAAGGTAAATGCAGCCCACAACATCTGGAATGCTGAAGTTTGCCTACCCCGGGCCTACATCAAGAGTGAGCATCTTTTTCTTGAAAGCAAGAAACCGTCCTTTTGTTCCACACTGTTTCTTGTAATTTAACTTTACCGTGGTGGAGAGGAAGACCTCAAAATTACAATTAATCAAAATGGTACTGTACTGAAAGGGTACTGGATGTGTGCACTAGATTTCCCTATCCAAAACTGAATTCACCATCAAAAATAAATCTATAGGAGTTTCCATTATTTGCTACATATTTTCAAATAAAAAAAAAGGACTCAATGTCTTAAGAAAGCACAGTGATGTGTTCTTATGCTAATTATCATTGCTACTCACCTCGCACTCAACATTTCTCTTGGCCACCACCACCGTTTAAATAGTCTATATATGTACATTCAAAATGTTTAATAAAATAATAATACCAACTGAGGTTGCAGCATGTCATTTTGTAGTAAATAAAAATTTTCAGTGTTTATAAAGATGCTCGTTTTTTTTTTTTTTTTTAGGTGGAACCTGTGTGGTGAACCCAACAGATCTGTTCTGCTCTGTTCCGGGTCGACTGTCTCTTCTAAGTTCCACTTCTAAATACAAAGTCACCATAGCCGAAGTGAAAAGGCGTCTTTCTCCACCTGAATGCCTGAATGCTTCGCTACTGGGGGGTATATTAAGAAGGTAAAAAAAAAAAATAACCATTACTGTAAAAAAAAAAAAAAAAAAAAAAAAAAAGTTATTATGCAACCGAGTATTGTTACTATTTTTAATGTTAATACAACTTTAAAAAATTAAAAGTACCACAAAGTACTACTGTAAATATTTTATAAGTTATTAAATTGAATAATACGTATTATTATTATTATTATTATTATTATTATTATTAACGATAATTATTTTTAGTAGTAGTAGCGGCATTATTTCCATAAAACATAATTATAAGAATAATAATAAACGTATTAATAATATTTATTCCAACATAGATAATACGGTAATAAAAATCTTAAAATCTTTGACTGCAGTAATTAATAGTGTCAATACTATCATTAATGACATTATTATCATTATTACTATCTCAATAATTTATATTATATTTCAGCTAAATTAGTATTGTCGGTACTACTACTGATATATTTTTCTTATTATTTTTATTATCATTATTAGTTTAATTATTATTTTTCACTTTTATTATTAAATAAATTAATTTGGTATAACATTAGTATACATTAATTTTTTTATTTTTTATTATATGTTGTTTCAAATACTACATATGAAAATGGCACGTGTACGAGTTAAAAAAAAAAGTTGAGTCTTTTTACTGATTTTATTTCATCTTATTTTTTTCACTGCCTTGTGATAACAGATCAATATCTTTCTCACTACGAATCAAGGCTCTTGTAAACCTACAACGATTTAATTTTCTCCAGGGCAAAATCCAAAAATGGAGGCCGATGTTTAAGAGAGAAGTTGGACAGGCTCGGATTAAATTTACCTGCAGGAAGAAGGAAAGCTGCGAATGTTACACTTCTAACGTCCCTCGTAGAAGGTAAGTTTGCCAAATCTCTCCGACTCGGAGTCATGTTAACCAACCCAATCTCTAGCCCTTGCAAAGCATTGAAGATGTTCAGAACTTGCAGATCACAGGAACTATTCCAATTCTCTTTGATCACTTCATAAAAAGTCCGAGAGCATGTGAGTCTGGATAGTGTACCTATACTGGTGTTATCCTTTAGTCGGAGCCTTGATAAAAGTAGATCTTCACAAACCAGGCCTTATAAAACCATCGTTCCCTGTATTCCCTTGAATGTTTCGAGGCACTGATCAGGCAGAGTATGATCCTTCATCTAACAGTCTCCTGAGGCCCTCACAATGAACTTCTAACTCTTTTCAGTAAATTGGCATTACTTGTTTCATGATTCAAAAACAGCTTAGATTCTTCCTGCTCCAGAATATAATAATAATAATTATTATTATTATTATTTTTATTAATTTGAAATCACTTTCTGGAAACTAAGAGTAAACTAACAAGTGAACTGCAAAAAAACAGGCATTAATAAACAGGCTAGCTGTAGACATTATCCAGCTCAGCTGTTAATTACTGCTTTATTTCAGTTTACTATTTGTGTTTATTGGCAGTTTGACTTTTCTGAGATGGCTGGGATGCTAAAACAGAGTTGCAGATTCAGTTCCTTTATTCTTCTGAGGCCAGGTGATGGACTACCCTATGCCCCTCAAACCAATCTTCCGACTCATCCCTCCCAACTAGACCCCTCCCTTCTGAGCATATGACTGGCTGAGAATAATGGGAATAATGTGGTCCACAACAGCTGGAGTGCCAAAGGCAAGCACACACTCTGGCTACTGCAACATCAGCCATGTTTCCAGGGACACATATTTGTTCCACATGCTGCAGAAAGAGCATGCAAAGTGCAGCCCGGCAGTATGTAGGATGGATATACACACAATCCAATTAATTAATCACGGTGGAGATCTCATAGCATCTACCCTGATTAATTAATTGGATTTTTTCTGTGTGTATATCCATCCTACATACCTGCCGGGCTGCAATTTGCATGATCTTTCTGCAGCATGTGGAACAAATATGTGTCACAGGAAACATGGCCGATATTGGCAACTATGCTACTGTATACTATTTTCCAATTCATATGCCAACCTCCGTACAAAAGCAGTCGTGGTCTACCTGTACCATATTGCTCAGTCAAAAGGTAGTCAACAGCAGTTCAGGGACAGCTTTGGCACTGTTCCTAACAACCTTCCTAATGATGCTCAGCCAACACTAATCACAGGTCTAATAGTCTACCACAGTTGGAGTAACAAGATCCTGCAATTTTCTTTTATTTCCTAACTAGTTTGAGTAACCTCGGGGCGCACAGGTCAATCCATCTATCGTCAGTTGCGTAATGCAGTCAGCACAGGTCACGTGACTTATCTTTAGTCACGTGACCTGTCAAGAACCCACATAGCCATTCCAAGACGGTTCATCAAGGGTATTACAGTTAAACAGCGAGGGGCTCGGGTCCTTTACTTGAACACTGATTGTACCTCCTGATTCCGACTGTGTGTACACTGCGAACAAAGAGTGTTAACTTCCCTGGAAGCCAGCTGTGGTGTTTGACAATTAAAATAGAGTGCAGAGTAATGTTCTTTAAAATTTCTTGAATATTTCATAAATACAAATCCAAGCTGTTCTCTCCGGCTTAATATCAAGATTAGCAAATCAAATATTCTTAAAAGAAAGGCAGATTTAAAGGAATATGAGATTGGACGTGTCCCAGAAGGCCAGAGAAGAGTGGGAATAGGGGGAGATGCGTTTGATGCACGGGTCAAGAGATGCTTTTTACATTATCAAATATACTTTGTTATTTGTTTGCCTGGAGATCAGCAATGTACCCAAAATCCTTTGGTCCAGATTGTGACACATAATCTGAGGCTGCTACATTAAATAATCAGGTTTGTAAAGTGTTAAGTAGTCATCTGCTAGTTGTAAATGTCTGAAATTGTAGGACATTAGGATGTATTTTATTATTAACATATATAGTCTAAAACAGGGCTGGCCTTAAGTGTTCCGGCACCCTGTGCGGGCTGCCCCTGTGGCGCCCCCCCCCCTTGTCTCTTTCACCCCCCCATGTATCTCTCTCCCTTTCCTCTTCATTGCCATGTTTGTCTCACTCTAACTCCCCCATACCTGTTCTCTCTCTCCCTCTGTTCTCTCTCTCCCCCCTGTTCTTTCTCCCCCCTTCTGTCTCTGTCTGCCCCCCTGTTCTGCTTCTCTCCCCTCCCCCTGTTCTGCCTTTCTCTCTCCCCCCTCCCCCTGTTCTGTCTCTCCCCCCTCCCCCTGTTCTGTCTCTCCCCTGCTTAATGCAGGCATGGGGAGCTCGAGCAGCACTTTCTCTTGCTGCCCGTGGCCCCCCGTGAGGCAGGCGCTTCTCTGCTTCACAGGGTGGTGGCGGAGCTACACCTCTCAGCCGGTTAGCTCCGGACCTAGCCGCTTGCCGAGCAGAGGGCTGGTGAGGGGGGATCTTTTGATCTCCCCAATCCAGTGTCTCTACCGGCTTTTTTTTTCTTTGGGCGGGAGGGCGTCCCCCTGGGTGTTTTGCGCCTTGTGCACTCGCACAGGTCGCACACCCCTAAGGCCGGGCCCTGGTCTAAAATGCTCCAAGATCTATTCATCTATTAACAATAAAGCTATTATCTTATGTAGTCATGAGTCGAGATGGACATTCAATCTCACACTATACATTGCACAGGGAGAAACCTGCTGAGTTTCTCCTGCTAGAAGAGCTCAGCCGACCATGGACCAAACATTGAGTTAATTCTGCATTATCCATGGCCAGAATTTTACTACCAGGAGAAACTTACCAGGTTTCTTCCTGCGCAATGTATCGTTGATTCGGCGAGATTAGTGAAAAGACCCCAGTTTCTCACATGTTATAGGCAATGTCTAATTTTTGCCAATTGGTCCAATGTATTATTTAGCCACAATGACATCCATCAATTTTGGTTGTAAAACAAACAAAAAAAAAACACAATGGGTTTGGGGAAGGAACATAAAATAAAAAATGTTAACGTCAAAGTGAAATCCCCATTAAAATGGCTTTGATCCTTCTGTGTTATGGGGTATTCAATAATTTTGCGTGGGGAAAGGGTGTGTGATTTCCTTGTTGTTCCAGTAAAGTTTCATAAAGCCTTTCTATCTCTATTTAAATCCACGTCAATATATAAGCCCCTCCTTTTTAAAGACCAAGGTTTTAGAATGATGTTGTAGATTTCGGTGGTTGACCAGGTAGTGTTATGTCTAGAGTGTAGAGCATCTTCATACTACCGTAGCATTCTAAAAGGTGCGACCAATAAAAAGGGAGGATCTGGTAGTTATTTTTGTTCCTCTAAGTAATGAGAGAAGGCAATCTGTATATCTGAAAGTTGTTACATCCCATATGGTGGCTGCTCTCCTTTTCGAGCTTGGTTAAAGCATTGCTCTTACTGCATAACCAGCCGGCACTGTGTGATGAGCTCATTCCCTCTGTTTTGTAGGGGAAGCTCTGCATCTGGCAAGAGATTTTGGCTACACATGTGAAACAGAATTCCCAGCAAAGGCCGTGGGTGAGCACCTAGCCCGGCAGCACATGGAGCAGAAAGAGCAGACGGCAAGGAAAAAGATGATCCTCGCAACAAAGTGAGTCACGCTCTGTTATATGTGTCGCTATTGGCCACAGAAAGATACTTTTTGGCAAACCTGAAAAATATATATTGGAATTTACTCATCAAATGACTACTTTTGCCCTGCACAAAACCCATTATGTAGTTTTTATCCTCCTGAGGGCCTCATTCCTGAAATAGGGAATTGAGAAAGGAATTTGAAACATTAGGCCAAAGTAATCAAGTTGGAATAAATCTCCATTTAAGCTGCACTTTTCCCTTGAGTTTGCAATTTCCTTGTCAATTCCCTGCCTTTCCCTCTTCCATGAATAAAGCCCAGAGCAAATTAAAATTGATTCTGTGATGTTTTAAACTTTAATCATTATCGAGCTTCATCAATGGGGCTTCTGCCTGATTGAAAATACTTCTGAACGATGCTCCCACGGGTCACCATTCCAAAGTTCTTCACATTCCATATGGAAGTCTCATTTTAAAATTCCAGTCTGCCATGTGGTGGAGATGATTCTCCATGGCCTGACCACCCTGACTGGTGAGCAAGTGTCTGTAAAGCTGAACGCATCTCTTTTGATTGGCTGTGTGCCATGTGATTGACGCACTCACACACCAATGACTGAGAGCAACAGTCGCCAAACTGTTTCTCGGTGCTGCCATGAGGTGATGTTTTGTGAGATGGGCAGAAAATCCTTTAAATGGTGCACAATCCATGGACTATTTAAACTGCAGATTAATGGGGCAGATGATGCTTTCACATTTCCAAAAGTCACTGAGACGCACGTTTCACCCACACAGCTTCGTCAGGGAGTCGGCTCCAACTCTGTCTCAATATATTTCTTGCTATCATACATCCTCTTTGTAAATTTGTTAGGTACAGTATGTATGTGTCAGGCCCCTGACTAAATGCTTGTAACGCACGGGGTCCGAGATGGTAAGGGACCCTGAGCGCCCGAGATCAGGAGCTACAGTGCAGGGTGGAGGTTTGGGACCCCACATCTTTGCAGCCACAACCAGGCCATGTGGAGCAGCTGCTGTATCCAGGTACCAGGGCTAGACAGAACATGAACTAAGATAGCTAAGCAGAGCTAAAACAGAAAAAAGGACTGAGGTATAGCAGAACGGAAATACAGAGGGCAGGGCTACAGGACAGAAACAAAACATGAGCAAGATAAAACAGAAACCAACTAAGAATAAACAAGGCAGGGCAAGGCTCAGGGTTGCAGAAAACAACAAGAATACTACAGGGAACAGGACAAAGGAACACAAGAGACACATACAAAGGAATGAACATAAATACAGGAACTAGCCTAATACTAAAGATGTCAAAGGTGGGAGTTTGGTTCACCAAATTGGCCAATTAGATTTTAGCTTGCCAACCACGTCAAGGTACCCCACATAGGCAAGTCCCTAACTAAGACATAACATTAGCCAAGCAAAAACAAATAGAATCTAAGAAACATAAATGGCAGAGAACTGCAAAGAAAACCTGGAAAGGAGCAATAGTATCACAGAGAGCAAGAAAACCAGAAATAGATCAGAGCAGAAACTAAAGTAACAGGAACATGAGTATAATATACTGAGACAGGGCTGAGACAGGGCTGAGACAGGGAATCAGGATACAGGGCATAAGAGCACACAAAGCCTACAAATACATGAGTAACCTCTGAAGGCGACCAGCACTACTGCTTTACTGGATAACTTCTTTAAATGGAACAGAAGTCATCACACGTACAGATTCCCTGGTCATATTTCATGGAGTGCTCACAGGTAGGGGCTACCCTGGAACAGGGCAGGATCTGGACTATAGCCAGATTGGGAAGGTGCCACTCTGGGGAAGTACCAGTCTATGGCCAAGCAAGGCAAGGTTTGCCACTCTGTGGGGGATAACACTATTTGTCCGAGCTATAGAGGGATGCCACTCTGTGGAGGATACCACTATGTGGCCGAGCTAGAGAGGGGTGCCACTCTGTGGGGGATACCACTATGTGCCCGAGCAAGGGAAGGGTTACCACTTTGTGGGAGCGCCACTCTGTGGCCGAGCGAGAGATGGATGAACAAGTTACAGATATGCAAAACAAAGGTAGGAACGAGCATAGGGAATAAGAAAGACCAGAGAGGAAAGCAAATGCAGGAAATAAACAAGCGAACAAAGCAAAAGAATACTGAGATCACTGGAACAGCTTGGATGAGTCTGCAAACTGGGTGAGGCCTTACAATATGTTGGCTCGGGTAGTATTATTGTAGTATTATTGTACGCCAAGCCACATAGCTCTTCACAATCTAGCAAAGCTGTGCCGATTGATGTCTGGTAGTGAGAACTAGCAATTGCCTAGATTAGTAGAAACTAAGTAGTATCGTATCATGTATCAAATGTCGGCTAACTCGAACCTCCATAAATTGAATCCACTCCTTGGGCGCTGAAACCTTGAGGCTGGCCTAATACTGAACAGGAAAACGACAAACCAACGCCATTTTATTTCGGGTCCCTGGACATAAAATAGGTGCAAACATGCAGCGGTGGACAAGAAACAGAGGAGACGACACCCTTGACGTATTTCGCACGGCAACGGGTGCTATATCAAGCAGTATCTTGAGTACTCCAGGTCACTTACCTATTCACAATCTGGCTCTGCTGAGCTGATTGGTTACCCGGTACTAGGAACAAGCAATTACCTATTTCTTTGGCAGTCAACGTTTATCTAGATAACTAGGAATCTTTATTATATACTTGTCTCTAGTTGTCCTGGATTACTATATATCATACTGTGCGTAGCTTATGTTAATGCAGCTTCTGATTTTATCCACTTTATACAAAATATGAGGAGTTGCAGCCTCTTTTTTTTTTTTTAATTAAGCGTTTCTTTTTATTACGCACGCCATTTATGCCTTAATTGTCCATTTTACACTATTTTTCACACAAATGGCTCATGTCTAAGTGGTGGTATTTTGTGCTTGTGTCTCGCCTCCTTTTTTTCTATTGTTACCAAATGTTTGGGGGTTATCCCCAGTTTCTTCTGTTATTTCAGGAATCATCAGTATTAAAGCAACTGCCATTGTTTAAGTAAAGGATTACAGTTCTTATTGTTAAAAATATATAAAAACATTCTAGTCCAAATTATTTAACATTACCACACTATCATGTCATCTGTTTCTATTCTAGGCAAATTTGTAAGGAATTTCAAGACCTGTTAAGTCAAGACCGTTCACCGTTGGGTTCCTCTAGACCAACCCCAATTTTAGACCTCGACATTCAAAGACATTTAACGCATTTCAGGTAGGTTAATACTGTTGTATGTTACATGTGCCCCAGTGACAATATAGCATGAGTGTATAGACAATAACCCACTATATATATCTTACCAAAGGTTGTAGATCCTAAGCATCTTACACACATACTTACTCAAGTTTGGGTCAATGTCCGTAGGATTCCACAGGCCTGTATCATCTAAAAGGTCAAAGGTGGACATATAGGCACTAACACAGTGAAGGGCTGGCAACTTTTGGCATGTGGGGTAAAAAAAACTATTTAGAAGACAATGGTACAACTTCACCAGCCAATACAGATATGCAGCCAAATAAGGTACAGAGAATGATAGCCAGGCAAGACAATCAAACAGAAATATAGAAGGTGCAACAAACTGGGGCATTTCAAAGAGAAAAGAGATACAGTCCATTGAGTCAGAGAGCAGTGCGAGGGGCTGTTGCCTCCCACTTTCCTTGAAGCTCTCTGATACACTCATTGCACACTGGTCAGTCATGGCCAGCACATACTGGTATTAACCAAACAAAATAACAAAACAAACCACAAAAAAGTATCCAATCACAGTAGACCTGCCTAAATCTTGCTCTTGATTCTCCTTGTGGTCATGGGTGGATTTGCAAGTGGTGGTTGGGAGGGTGGGGAACTACAACTGGTTAGCTAAATTCTGCAAATTAGAAAAGCACAGGGAATAATATAATTTTTTTTCTCTACCCTTACAATCAAAATACTTATTGGGAGCACACTTCTAACTTACAAATCAAAAATGAACAAAGAAGGAAGAACATTAAAACACAGTATTCATCCAAAATAGGACAAAAACTACAGATCTGACCTTTTCATCGGCAGCCACACACAGGGAGTAAACTCTTGATTGTTTTCCATACAATTCACAAAATAAAAAGACAGAAAGAAAAAGTCAAAGCATTCTCCCTAATGAAAACTAATCCTGACTATTGATTTGTTTACACAAGATCATTAAGTAGAACTGAGAAATGTATTCAGGCCCTTCTCCCACATCTTGATTAGGTATGGTGGTAACCTGAAATTATCAATTTTAAACCTGGGTCCAAAATATTCAGCTGTATTCTAAATAAGAATTCAAGAATCTGAATAAGTACACTGGGTTCAGCATGTTAAATCCACGTATCATTATGTTAAGCATTTAGTGATTATTATTGTGTGATACGAGCGTTGGTTCTGCTAACAGAGGTATATACCATATTAGCTACTTCATATGTTATAAACACTAATTGGGAACATTGTCCAGTTCAAATAAATTAGAATTGTCAAGAATTTGTGTACTTTTGGGACATAGTGAGGTCTCTTCTACTGAGTGTGGTCCCAGGTAGTTTCAAGGGCCAGCGCGAGCTCTGCGAGAATGCGTTGGTTCTATCTGGAAAGGGGTGGGGTTTCCCTGAATGTGGGTGGAGCCACACAAGGAGCAGACAGGGCTAACTTCCCCTGCCCTTAAATGGAAAATACTCAAAGACTCAAAGGTCTAGCCGGCTTGTGTCTACTCTAGAGTTCATAGCTACGGGAACAATGTGGGAATTGTCCCTATATTTTACCATCTACCATACTCAATAACCCCACAGAATGTGATTTACAATCAAAATAATTAAATTATATGTTATCTGTTCCAAATGATACTGTCCGATGAAAGAGTCCCCTAAATATTGTTCATAGTTTAAATTTAGAGGATAAAAAAAATCATCAAAAACAATCTGTAGATTACGTTAGCAGACTTGCATGCACATGCGTTAAGTAAATGCATTTTAAAAGGTGTCTGTGGTGTCTCTGGTTTATGACATCACCTGGTGGCCTGATATGCAAATTACACATTTACCCCCTAAAAGGCAGAATTTAAGCCACTAACCACCTCTTTTTTTTCTCTCTTTCACGATAGTTTGATCACCCACGGCTTTGGCACTCCTGCAATATGTGCTGCATTAAGCACCTTCCAAACTGTTCTCAGTGAGATGCTAAACTATTTGGAAAAACACACAGCCAGTAAATCTGGGGGCGTCTCAGAAAGCGGCCAAGGAAATTCCAACTCGGAGAAAGGTCAGCTGCGGAAATCTTCAGACCTTGTTGTCAAAGACGCCAAAACAGAAAAAACAGACTAATATCTTGACTTTCACCACAGAGATTTTGCTGCTGATATTTTTTTTATATATATATCGTTAGGTTAATATATTTACAAAGGACCAGAACCATACACACCTTTGAAACGCGTTGTAAATTATGTGATACTTTTTTTTTCTTTTCTCGAAAATTTCTCCCCAAATTCATATGACTGCATATGAATTTACAAACTATAAATGCACCAAATACTGGATGTTTCAAGAATTTTTTTCCCATTTTTTTTCTAAATATATCTACAACTACAACAACCTCTTGCTGAGAAAAAATGTACCCAGATTTAAAAAAAAAAAAAAAAATCACAAACTGGACAATTTTTTTAAATAATTTTTTTGGGTACTTGAAAATGCATATGATGTTATTAAACACACTATTAAAAATAATTATGGATAAGAATAAAGTTGAGAGAAAAAATAAATTGTATGATTGTTTTATCTTGTATTAGGAAACTATTTGTAATCAGCCATTTGCATGTAACCTTTCTCTGACACAATAGTACAAGATGTAATAATTTTTTTGAGTAAAAAAAAATTGTGAATTGTTTGGTATCCCGATATATTTTCATCATTGCCAGCTAGTAAATCAGTTGACACAGAAAATAAGGAAAATAAGTATGCCAGCTCTCTATAAATGACTTTTTTTTGCAACGGTGAGATTTTTAATAAATAGGCTTTATGAAAGATTGGTTTTCAAGTGACTAGTAGTATTTTATTGGTCAAAAGAAAGTCTGAAATAAGAAAAACTGAAAATGCGTGGGCACCAGACAGATAGCTTTGCAGCCAATTCATTTATCTGCTCAGCAAAGCTTCTGGCGCTGAAAACGACAGGTAAGCCACACGTGTGCACTCACATAAACAGATAGAAATGGAAGAGACACACGTTCATGGGAACAAATGCCTGACGCATTTCACTATCAGGCAAATGTATCATTAATATTTCTTAAATACATGTAAATTCTTATCTGACTTCTGTGACTGCATATTCAGTTGCAAAACAGGGTATGCATTTGCATTATTTGAAAGAGGGAATTGAGAAGGGAATTGTAAACGTAAAGCGAGTTGGGAAAATTCTACCTTTCAGCTGTACTTCAAACTGTTCAATTTTCTTCTTTCATGAATAAGGTCCCAACAAGTAAACAGCTCTGCTGGTCTGTCAAGTAATGGAAACACTTACCTGCAGTCATAATACCCAGCCTTCTGAAGGGAAGACACATGCACTGCAAAAAGCAGACATCTTTGAGGGGCTGAACATGGAGATGGTTGCCTGTGACCTGTGATTGGTGTGGCCTGTGATTGGTGTTCGACGTCTGTGATGCTAAACACACCCCCAACCGGGGACAAAGTGATTCCTCCCCCTCAGCGGGTGTGTTGTACATAAATGACGCATGCACACACCGATGACAGATCACTATTCACTAAAAGGTGAGTTGAGGTGTGTAGCAGGTGCATTGAGGTGAGTTGAAGTGAGTAGCAGATGAGTTGAGGTGAGCAGCAAGTGAGTTGAGGTGAGTAGCAGGGGAGTTGAGGTGAGTAGCAGGTGAGTAGCAGGTGAGTTGAGGTGAGCAGCAGGTGAGTAGCAGGTGAGTTGAAGTGAGTAGCAGGTGAGTTGAGGTGAGCAGCAGGTGAGTTGAGGTGAGTAGCAGGTGAGTTGAAGTGAGTAGCAGGTGAGTTGAGGTGAGCAGCAGGTGAGTTGAGGTGAGTAGCAGGTGAGTTGAAGTGAGTAGCAGGTGAGTTAAGGTGAGTAGCAGGTGAGTTAAGGTGAGTTAAGGTGAGTAGCAGGTGAGTTGAGGTGAGTAGCAGGTGAGTTGAAATGTATAGCAGGTGAGTTGAGGTGAGTGGCAGGTGAGTTAAAGTGAGTAGCAGGTGAGTTAAAGTGAGTAGCAGGTGAGTAGCAGGTGAATTGAGGTGAGTATCAGGTGAGTTGAAGTGAGTAGCAGGTGAATTGAGGTGAGTTGAGGTGAGTTGAAGTGAGTAGCAAGTGAGTAGCAGGAACAAACCTGATGAGTTCACTTAGAAGGGAAACTCACCTAGTTTAGCCCTGCACAATATATAGCTAAATTGGTGATGTTCATCTCACTTCAAATCACCTGATACTCACCTCAACTCACCTTTTAGTGAATATCCTCAACAAAGTGACTGTTATTGGACCATCGCCCGGGAGATAGAAGCCCCTAGTCTTTTGTGTTTCCAAAGACTAGGAAATAATATTATCTGAATAGTGTGCAGCATTAAAATTACACATTAAACAAGGCAGATGTGGTTTACTGCCTCATTAAGAGAACATTTGGGGGGCTTTCCTCCTTCCTTAATACCTGAGTTGGAAAAATCCTACCCTTTTCTTATCTTTCCAACGCCAGATAGTAATGCCTGGTTTTTGGAATTCACTTGCAATTCATTGTTGTTTTAGATCACGCTATTGCTAGTTGTACAAATAAATTAGTGACAAGCGCTGTAAAGGTGAGTATATTTTATCAGTGTGCAGCACACACCAGTGCCACTCCCCCAAAGGGGCACACAGTAGTGAACAAAGTGTAATGATATAAGTGTTTTGCGCAAAAATAAAGAACACAATACTTATCTAACTAGTTGGTTCTTCAGTAAATTATGTCAAAAAACACTCTCAGTGAAGATATGTAAAAGAAAAAAATACAATACAAATACAATGTGAAGTTCTGTAGATACAAAACATATAAGTGAAGAATTCCCCCAAAGGAAATGTACTCACACTTTATAGAGCCAATTATAACCGGCTCTAGGTGTGAGAAGCAAATGGACTATAAGCCCTACAATCCTCAAGGTGAGGTATATTGTATGTAGGCAGACACTCCTCTCAGCTCATTCGTCATGGGGATGATGTCGTTTCCAGTAAAGAATGATGGAGATGGAGTTTATAGAATTTATATAAAGTTTTTAATAGACCCTTAAATATATTTGAGGCTTACATAAAAAACAAATAAATGCATAATTCCTCCGTAGTCCAAATCTGTGGGTAACTGGCAGAGTGTAAAAACAATCACGGAGATGGATAACCTCTATCAGACTTCCGGATTGCACAACAAAGTCTCTTCAGTGGACATCACAAGCTGCGACGCGTTTCGCCCAATCCGTGCTTCATCAAGGTAGTCGCCTTTTGCGCAACACTTATATCATTACACGCTATTGCTAGACTGTGTATTGGCCCGTAGCGTTTTATTTAATCTCATGGCTGTCCAGGTAAATCCAGGACAGTTGGCATCTATGGGCTATTATTGTGCAGGATTGGGCACAATTATGAATAAACAACATAAAAATGGATTTTAGCAATCAAAAGGGAATCCTTTATAGGCAGATCTGGCAGAACAGATAGGGCGGTGAAATGATCTGCCTATGGGATCTGCTTAGGGCATCTTACTGTCTGTTCAATCCTCACTATCAAAGACCATGGATAATCTAAGTTTGGCACTGCAAGTCCAAATTTATTGAACATTATATTGTATCAAGACCATATGTGACGACATGCTGAAATGTTGTTGGTCAATAATAATCATTTATTACATCGACCACTACACAGTCACCTATTGCATGCCATGCATGTGAATTTTTTGGGTGATTTTTCTTTTTAATTTTGCTTCTCTAAAGAGATCCAAACATTATTTATACTGTGAACGTAGACAAGATGCCGATGCATAGCTTGTCCTGTCTATGACATCACTTTGTGGCTTGATATGCAAATTGCTTGCCTGACATTGAAAAGCAATTCATTGCATGTGATGTCATAAACATGAGACATGTTTTTCCCTTAATTTATGAATGTGGACATTGTGACAATGCGCTAATTGATGGTCTAGGGACCTTGCAGTAGACATATTGAGGGGCATGTAAAAACACTGCCCACATGCAGTCCCAGCTAAGTACCGCCACAATCGCAAAGTGAGCCAATGTATAAAACAGACTCACAGGAGTCTGCGTGATCTGTGCCGAACGCATAGATTTAGGTTGGGTCGGTGCTCATTGCGCAGGCGCGGCCTATGTATAACAAATCAGTCGCTGAAAAGCACCTGATTTGTGTTGGGGAACCTCCGCCAACTGTCCTGCTCTCTCTCACGGCAAAGTGTTGGGAGTTATAAAAAAGCGAAATCGCCATCATACATGTCAAACGTGATGATGCTTTTTTTTTTTATGACACTTTGCAGTGTGGGAGTTTTTGTATGTAAACCCCCTAAGTGTCCTAGTCGTTGTATTTTATGGACAAATTCAGTGGCAATCCTGACACATTTTGCACAATAATATCCAGCAATGGTCTATTGCTCTATAATTGCTGAAAACGCACTTGAGTTAAAAAAAAAATTTGCAATTGCTAATAATGCCACACAGTGGCACTATAACTGCACGGTCCACTCTATAATGCTAGCTCTGGTTCTAGCAGAATATTCCACAATTTATTACATTACTTTACGAATCATGCTGCTTACATGGTCTGCAATAAAACCTGCGGTACTGGGGAATTGAGCACATTGCAGCTCTCCCCTTGGGTATTGAAAGGTGTCAGGTGTGTTAAATCTGTT
Source organism: Pelodytes ibericus (assembly GCA_036172795.1). Classification (NCBI taxonomy): domain Eukaryota; kingdom Metazoa; phylum Chordata; class Amphibia; order Anura; family Pelodytidae; genus Pelodytes; species Pelodytes ibericus. The sequence continues at coordinate 205,844,855 of CM069861.1, forward strand.
TTCTCCTTTGTTTATGGAATTCATGCTTTCGAATTCATGTTTTCCTCTTTTCTCTTTGGTTCTGTTAAAGTCTTGTGTGTTTTTGTTTATTTTTTGCAGGCGCATGCATGGAGTAATGCCAACATTTTATAACTTTTCATAAATTGGCTTTGTTCTTCTGAGTGAACCACATTCTAAATTCTCTTACCTTCATGTTTCATTTAAAAGATCTCAGCGGTTAAGTGGGTGAGAAACCAAGCGATCATAAGATTGCATTTCCGACTATTCCATTCTATAGCCGGTGGCTACTTGTCCTTACTGGTCAGCTTTTCCAAAGGTGTGATTGAAAGCATCAAAACCTTTAGTTATGAGTGAGCAACTGATTTGTCACTGGGAGGTATGATGTTTGGACTGTCCATTAGACTTCACAGAAAATCAAATACTCTATTGTTATGGATAAACCAAGTAGACCAATTGTTTATAATTTACCATCACAAGCTAAGTTCCATCTCAGCCAAACATGTGAGCAGAAGCCAGAGGGTAAGTGTAGAAATGGTAAAAAACAGAACAAATGTATAATGCGCGAGTCATTCACACAGCTTGTATTGAATACTAGAAGGGAGAAACCCATGGTGGTATCTGAACTAAGACTTATGTTGCATGTAAAAAATAAAAGTAAGGATGACTATTTTTTTTGCGAACTGACAGATAATAATTTATCGGAGGAAGAAGAGTAGTAGATGTGAGTGTGGATTAAGGAGGAATTGGGAAAAGAGGCACAACGAGGAGCTAAAAGATAGCAAGAAGCTTCAACACTAGACGAAGTTATAAAAAGGTTGGAGTCTACGGTATGTTTAAAGACTCCTGCACACTAAAGTTTGATAAGTATAACTGTGATTGTACCTTTTTTTGTACATCCTGGTCCTGAAAACACTTTTTTTGTTATATATGGGTTCCACTGGAGCATAGAGCACTGGAGAAAGGGATAGGCAAAGTGTCCACACAATGACCCCAGTCTCCATGGCAGGGTCTGGGAAGGTGCGACAGAACATCATTAAATTGTCCGCCAAATTGGCAAGTAAATGTCCATCATGAATATTGTTGGTGCCGACCTCTGGAGCAAACCACTGTGAGGTGATATCGTCCCTGTGTGAGAATTTTCTAAATAGCCCTCTATGTGGTTTGAGAAGTGTCCTTCTACATTTGAAGAAACACCACATCTTATCATTACAGTTTAGGAAATCCAGAAGTAACATAGTAACTTAACATGCAAAAAGACTGAAGTGCATCAAGCTCCAACCTTTTCTGATCCTTGTTCCTGGTGTTAGCCCAAAAGAAGGCAAAAATAAGAAGGGGAATTCCATCCTGACTCTAAATATTGAATTGCTCCAACATCATTCAGTTGATCGAGAGCATCCAAGTTGTGGTCAATGGGACTTTTCCACAGTTGAAATTGGAAAGGTTGGCAATGAGGCCAAGATAAAAATCATATTGAGAGATGTAAAATGTTTGTAGCAGAGAGATAAAGAAGACTTCTTTACTTTGTGGTCAGACAAGGCAAAGGAATAAGTTTAAAAGGAGAAGACAAGATTAAAAAAAACGGTGACAGTGGTAACAAGTACATAGTGACAATCCAGAAGCTGAAATAATGATGTCAGGAAGGTGCCAAGACCAAGGGATCATTTGTAGGGAGGCAAGCATTGCCAGCTAGAGAATATCTCTAGACTAGAAGTTGATGATCTAGAGTGGTGTCACATGACTGAGAATATTTAATTTGAGTAGAGAAGAGGCTTCAGACACTAGTTTATTTGTTTTCATTATTCAAAGAAATTGAATTTCTAGAAATGGACCAACTATGTCCTTAAATAAGTTATAAAGTGAATTAAAAAAACAATTTATGTCAAATTGGTGTTGACCAGAGCGATGCTACTGATTTGGTAGGACAACCATCAGATCTGTGAAGCAACAACTGTGTGGACATGGGAACACCTCGTAATTACTTCACGTCAATGAATATAATTATTTAATTAGCTATATACACAAGCTCCCTCTGTTAGCAATAAAAACATCCAATGTTCACCCTAGTGGCATCACGCAAGCATATGGGTCTTCGACTCCCATGAGCTGTGCTCCACATAGTGCTATAAGAGAAGACAGGATAAATAAGTGGCCAAACTATATCATCTGATTGTTTAGACGTGCACCAGCTCAGGGCTTACAATAATTGATGAGCTTTTCTGCTTTTATTGCCAAAGGCACATCTATGCATAAGTATCGCAAAGTATACGGCTCATCCATAAAGTCGCGGCCCCTCTCGGAACTATGAACTGTCAACCTTTTACTGAGGAACATTTTGTTGCACCAGTTGGTTTAAGATCACATATCTAAGTGCGTAATTAATATAAATGTCAAAATGATGGTGAGGGAAGAGAGAGAGAAAGGGAGAGAGACAGAAAGGAACTGACAATTGGGGGAAAAAGATGGAGACATGGTAGATGGACCAAGACAAGGAATGTGCACAAGACTATGTGCTGAGAGTAAATAATAGCCAAAGTCCTCTGTACCCTAGCAAAATATATGCTTGTTTCACCAAGCTCTGATTGAACCAAATGGGCAAAAACTCATATAGCAGAGGCGTCCAACGTGCGGCCCGCCTGAGCTCTGCTCCGGTAGCCGCACCTCGAACTGCACACCACACAAGAAGCTGTGAAGCTGTATCCTTCCCCGATACAGCTTCCCGTGCGGTGTGCAGTGCACAAATCCCCTCCTCTACCCTGCGCGTGAGGTCATGCGCAAGGGTCAGAGGGAGGGAAGAAGTTCACCGGGAGCCCACAGCCACGTGAGTGTCTGTATAAATGTGTGTGTGGGTTAAGTGTATGCATGTATGTATGTGAGTGTGTGTGTGTGTATAAATGTGTATTAGTGTGTGGGGTAAGTGTATGTATGTATGTATGAGTGTGTGTATCAATGTGTGTGTAGGTTAAGTGTATGTATGTATGTGAGTGTGTGTATCAATGTGTGTGTGGGTTAAGTGTATGTCTGTATGTGAGTGTGTGTATTAATGTGTGTGGGGGGGTTAAGTGTATGTATGTGAGTGTGTGTATCAATGTGTGTGTGGGTTAAGTGTATGTATGGATGTGAGTGTGTGTGTATAAATGTGTATGTGTGTGAGTGGGGTAAGTGTATGTATTCGAGTATGTGTATAAATGTGTATCTATGTGAGTGCATGTTAAGTGGGTGTCGGGTAAGTGTATGTTTGTATGTGAGTGTGTGTGTGTGTATAAATGTGTATGTGTGTGGGGTAAGTTTATGTATGTATGTATGTGACTGTGTGTGTGGGGTAACTATGTATGTGAGTGTGTGTGTATAAATGTGTATGTGTGTGAGTGGGGTAAGTGTATGTATGTGAGTGTGTGTATAAATGTGGCTGGGTGTGGGGGTTAAGTGTATGTATGTTTGTGAGTGTCTGTATAAATGTGTATGTGTCTGGAGGTTAAGTGTATGTATGTATGTGAGTGTGTGTGTGTGTGTGTGTATAAATGTGTATTAGTGTGTGGGGTAAGTGTATGTGAGTGTGTGTGGGTTAAGTGTATGTATGTGAGTGTGTGTATCAATGTGTGTGTGGGTTAAGTGTATGTATGTATGTGAGTGTGTGTGTGTGTGTGTATAAATGTGTATTAGTGTGTGGGGTAAGTGTATGTAAGTGTGTGGGGGGTAAGTATATGTGAGTGTGTGGGGTAAGTGTATGTGTGTGGGTGTGGGGTAAGTGTATGTATGTGAGTGTGTGTATCAATGTGTGTGTGTGGGTTAAGTGTATGTATGTATGTGAGTGTGTGTGTATAAATGTGTATGTGTGTGAGTGGGGTAAGTGTATGAATGCGAGTATGTGTATAAATGTGTATCTATGTGAGTGCATGTTAAGTGGGTGTGGGGTAAGTGTATGTTTGTATGTGAGTGTGTGTGTGTGTGTGTGTATAAATGTGTATGTGTGTGGGGTAAGTTTATGTATGTATGTATGTATGTATGTATGTGACTTTGTGTGTGGGGTAACTATGTATGTGAGTGTGTGTGTATAAATGTGTATGTGTGTGAGTGGGGTAAGTGTATGTATGTGAGTGTGTGTATAAATGCGGCTGTGTGTGGGGGTTAAGTGTATGTATGTTTGTGAGTGTCTGTATAAATGTGTATGTGTGTGGGGTTTAAGTGTATGTATGTATGTGAGTGTGTGTGTGTGTGTGTATAAATGTGTATTAGTGTGTGGGGTAAGTGTATGTGAGTGTGTGTGGGTTAAGTGTATGTATGTGAGTGTGTGTATCAATGTGTGTGTGGGTTAAGTGTATGTATGTATGTGAGTGTGTGTGTGTGTGTGTGTGTGTGTATAAATGTGTATTAGTGTGTGGGGTAAGTGTATGTAAGTGTGTGGGGGGTAAGTGTATGTGAGTGTGTGGGGTAAGTGTATGTGTGTGGGTGTGGGGTAAGTGTATGTATGTATGTATGTATGTATGTATGTGAGTGTGTGTATCAATGTGTGTGTGTGGGTTAAGTGTATGTATGTGAGTGTGTGTATCAACGTGTGTGTGTGGGTTAAGTGTATGTATGTATGTGAGTGTGTGTGTATAAATGTGTATGTGTGTGAGTGGGGTAAGTGTATGAATGCGAGTATGTGTATAAATGTGCATCTATGTGAGTGCATGTTAAGTGGGTGTGGGGTAAGTGTATGTTTGTATGTGAGTGTGTGTGTGTGTATAAATGTGTATGTGTGTGGGGTAAGTGTCTGTGAGTGTGTGTGTGTGTGTGGAGTAAGTGTATGTGAGTGTGTGTGTGGGGTAAGTGTATGTGAGTGTGTGTGTGGGGTAAGTGTATGTGAGTGTGTGTGTGGGGTAAGTGTATGTATGTGAGTGTGTGTGTGTGTGTGTGGGGTAAGTGTATGTATGTGAGTGTGTGTGTGCGGTAACTGTATGTATGTATGTGTGTGAGTGGGGTAAGTGTATGTGTGCGAGTATGTGCGATCTATGTGAGTGTATGTTAAGTGGGTGTGGGGTAAGTGTATGTATGTATGTATGTATGTGAGTATGTGTGTATAAATGTGTATGTGTGTGTGGGGTAATTGTGACTGTGTGTGTGGGAAGGGGGTGTAAGTGTGACTGTGTATGCATGTGTGTGTTTGTAGTAAATGTGACCACTACACATTAGTGTGAAATAAATATACATATACATACACACACATGTATATAATTATATATATTATTCTCTGAATGAATGAAAAATGAATACGGCCCACGCACGCATACATTTCTAGCGAAGTGGCCTTTTGCAGAATAAACTTGGACACCCCTGTCATATAGGGTTGCATCTTAATCTAAGGCACTTCCAGTGTTGATTTTCTTTGTTGAATCACAGCTCCATATTCCCTTTGCTTCTTGTCTACTAAGAAAAATCAGCTTGGCTAGGTATTGGAGGAGACCTGGGACTCCATCATGGAACGAAGTTAAGGCTCAGCTGGACTTCCAGGCCTCCTCGGAAAAATACTTTAATTGGATTTGTGCTAACGCTTAGTAAATAACATCTCAGGGATCCTCCTAGCCCCCTACCGCCCCCAGCCCCCCCAGATAGAATGATTGACGTGGAGCATGCTCTGTGATATGAATGAGTGCATTAGGTTGGGCTCTATCTCAGTAGATAATATAGAGATGTAAATATTTGTAAGAAGTGGGAAAGTATCACTTAATGATTGGTAATGCAATCCATCCTACTGGATGTATTATGTTATGCACTTTAATGAATGTTATGTATTTTTATACTCTTGAAAATTAATAAAGTATTTTGGGGAAAAAAAAAAAAAAAATCAGATGAATGCAGCAAACTATATGGCTAACCAATAAGTAATTCTTAAACGAATATTTTTGAAATCTACTTTTCCGTACCCACCCAAAAAGCCAGGAGGGGCAGCTTGAAACAGACAGTTGTCAGAAAGTGCACATGCGCATAGCTTATATGATCGCAGGATAATGCCATCCTAAGGAAATTAACATTATCTAACGCAGGTGGGGCTTTTGAAAGCACCCCATTCTCCACTTGTTTTTAACACAAGCCGTTTCTATATCATTTTTTATTTTCAAATAATAGAACTAAAAATAAATTTTTTGTGAAATATTCAGTTATGTTTTATGTTGAATTTCATATTTCATCCAAATATAAAAGAATAATCTCATCCCAATAAAAATTAAATGAATTAACATAGATGCAACTTGCGTTACGTTCCCGAACTCAGCCTCGCATCTTGGTTCACATCACATCCGATATCGTATTTCCTCTGGATCACATGCTTTTTTTTTGGACGTGAACCTAGAAGTTGCTTCCAATCTCTGTCTAAGTGACACTTGAAACTCATTCGCATGCGGGCCAAGGCCTAATTCGTTCCCCCTACCGGATTAGCTTCTCCGCTTGTCACGCCCATTTGCATGAGTTGTTCTGGCATTTTATTTAAAAGCTTTATTTTATTCTTGTTCTTCCCTCTAGTGTGGTCTGTTGATTAGACTCTGCTAATTTGTATTTAACTCGGTTTGGCTGACTATCCTGCTCCTGGTTCTGACCCGTCGCGGCTAATTTACCTGTTCCTGTTTTTTGACCCGGCTATGAGCTTTGGGTTCTGAAATGTTTTGCTGGACTTTGCGCTATATAAGACTGATTTTTTTTTTTCTTGTTGAACTAGCTGTAAGCTTGATAACATGGAAATTAACCCTTTAAGGACCAGGGATTTTCCTGGGCCAAGGACCAGAGCGTTTTTCAATTTTTAATACGCGGTTTTTGAAACATAAATTTCCTCTCTGTCATTTAACGTACCCATACAAGTTATATGTTGTTTTTTAGAGGACAGTTAGAGCTTTCTTTTGATACCCTATACATAAAAATGATTTACATTTTAGTATTAAAAAATACATATAAAAGAGGACATTTTTGAGGAAAAAAAAGTTTTTCCCCATTATTTTCCCAATAATAAGCTACATAACTAGTGCAACACTAACCCACTTATCCCCCCTAATTAACTTACTAATAAAAAAGAAAAATATTGGTTCCCAAACCCCCCATAACAAAAAAGACAGAAAAAAACTCTGAAGAGTGCGATATCAGATCAGTAAAAATCATGCAACAGGCATGCAGGGGTTACATTTTATTAAATAAATATATTAAAATTACCTTTATTTATTCAAAAAAACTTTATAAATTGTAAAAATAAAAAAATCTGTTAAAAAAAAAAACTAAATGAGGGCCATAAAGTGAAAGGAAACTGATCACAGTTAAAAACTGTGATCAGCAATGAAAGGGTTAATTTTTATTTTTTAATTTTTTTTTTTTTACCTATGTGTATATAATTAATTTATTTTTACTTACAGGTCACTCTCTGTGCTTTACTATAAGAACGTGAAGCACAGAGAGTGAATTAGAGGCAGTGTGTGAACACACTGACTTTGCCATCTAATTTGCATGTTATCGCAGTGATCACTCAATCACCGCGATCACATGCCCGGAAATCCACCGATCGGGTCCAGGAGCTTTGCCTCGGGAGCAAGGCTTAGTCCTGGACCCGTTGCAGACTGGCTGGCGGTGCCCACGGACGGAGCGCACCGGCGGCTAGACTGCATGACGAGTTAACTCATCGTAAGGTCGCTAATGGTGCGGCTCTTATGACGAGTTAACTCGTCATAAGGTCGGGAAGGGGTTAAACAGAGAGCATGGTCTATGTTTCCTGGATGCAATTCCTCCAATGCCCAACAGATGGCATCCAGGACAAGCTGTATGTGCCCAAGTAACATTGTAACATAGTAATTTAGGTTGAAAAAAGACACAAGTCCATCAAGTTCAACCCTTCTACCTATCATTCCAGCTTTTTGATCCAAAAGAAGGCAAAAAAAACCCTAAGGAAGCTATTTCGAATTTTGCCTCCAAGGAAGAAAAATTCCTTCTTGACTCCAAAAGGGCAATCAGATTTCTCCTTGGATCAATAAGCTCTATTATTAATGCTTATTCTATTATGAATAGCCCTGTATGTTCTGCTTTTCTAAAAAAAAAAAAAAACATCCAGACCATTTTTAAATTAATCTATTTACTAAGCTGAGGTGAGATGAACATTCCATCTCATTGACTCAACTATACATTGAGCAGGGATAGACCTGGTGAGTTCCTCCTGCTAGCAGAACAGATTTGACCCTGCAGATGTTCATCTCTAAAGCCTCTCTCTTTTTAACAATGCATTATACAGGGCAAACTGACTTCTTCCAGCAGATCCAGGTCTGTCCCTGCTCAATGTATGAGATGATCATCTCACCTCAACTCTGCTGTAATATGAATCGATGCAAAAAAGGGTATTCTCAAAACAAACATCTATATTTTATAACAAACTGCTACCTTGTATGCTGGTGAGATAGCTTGTGGGTTAATGCATCATCTGTTTAACACTTGAGAGTTAACTCAGCCCTTCATTCTTCCCCCTGGGGGAAAGTAAAAATATGAGGGTGACTATTAATTCAAATATATTAGGGCTATGGGTGCAGTGGACCAACATCTTTTATTTATATTGGGGCCAATATTTATTTAAGGAGCCGCAGGCATAGCACCAGCCTGTGGCTCTATTTGCCCAATATTTATTCATTTGAGGGGGGTGCAGACATAGTGTCCACCCGCAGCCCCTGGGGTCCATCCTCTTACTATTTCAGGGGCCACCAACAGACACTGCACAGGGAATCACTGTTTGTATGGTAATTACCACATGGGTGCAGGGTTTTATTTTAGCGAGTTTAGTTTTTTTTTAACGGGTGTGGGGGACTTTTGGGGACTTTAGCTCCCATGTATAAAACTCATTGAGACATCATTAGGCGCAGTAACAAGCACAGAGAGAATACTAGGAATATGAGAAATGAAATATTAGGTATAATATTAAATAAGGTTTCTGTCCTATATGATTCTGTGTGTTTCATTTTGGCTCGGTGGATTGCATGCTCTGACTGCCCTTTTCATAGTACGAATAAGAACGTTTGTTTACAAATAAATGATAACAATGATAATAAATATGTCACCTGTCTGCTTCCCAATTTCTGGGTTTTCTGAGATGTAGGCGCCCCCAAGTGGAAGATGTTAGTAACACAGGGACCTATTAATTAATGATCTAGACTGTGAATAAGCTGTATGCAAACAGTTAATTGGTAAGCAAAATGGTCATCTATTTCAGATAAGTATGTATTAAATTTAAATAATGGTTACTAGTCTGTTCAATTTTTTTTATTACTTACATATATTAATTAAAGGGACCCTGTAAACCTAAACCTCGGTCATACTATGAATGTAGAGAACAAAAAAATAATATCTATACAATGTGTTAGCAGAATTGCAAGCAAATGTATAACAAAAGTGAAATATATGTTTTAAAGGTGTCTGTGGCGTCTCCAGTTTTTGACATAATTTTGAAGCTTTATATGCAAATTACAAATTTTTTGTGCTTGGGGCCAAAATTAGAACTGGGAAGTTGTTTTGGGGCAAAGTTTGCACTGGCATACTGATTGAGGGTAAGGTTGGCACTGACAAGCTGATTGGGACCAAGACTGGCATGAACAAATTGTTTAGAGGCAAAGCTAGCACTGAAAAACTGTTTGGGTGTCACTGGCAAGCTGTTTGAGGCAAAGTTGGCACTGGCATATTGACTGAGGGCAAGGCTAGCACTGACTAGCTTTACGGGAGCAAGATTGGCATGGACAAACTGTATGGTGAAAAAAAAGAACAAAGTGATGTGTTAGGTACTACAAAAAATATGTATATCGGTTTACTAATAAAAAAAATGAAAATTAATTGCTGTCACTGATAATTAATTGCTGTCACTATCCTCATTTAAACAGAAAAACATGAACCAGGTAGGAGCACATAGACAATCGTGTATTTTTTAATTCTTCCTTCAATGGCAGATGCCCAAAAATAAACAGAAATAAAGACAAAAGTGCTCTCTGCTGAGGACTTAGTACCAACGAACCCACACTTAAATGGTTTTACTCACGTTTTAAATGCTACCTAATGTATCAACATATAACACCCAGGAAATGTTTTGTCTTAATTCTGCAGTATCTTGTTAAACTGGAAAACTGACTGGGCAATGCAGGCACCAACAAGCTGTTTTGGTCAAACCTAGCACTGAAAAATGATTTGGGGCAAATGTGACACTGACAAACTAGGTGGCACTGGCAAGCTTTTTGGGGAAATAAAGCTGGCACGTACAATTGATGTGTGGGAAAAGTTGGCACTGTGGAAAGTAAGTAGTAGGCTGCAACCCTGTCCTTGTGTAATGCGCTTGCCACAAGTAGAAAGTGCTTCTGTGTTGTGCTAGGTGGGGGGGGGGGGATGTGTCCTGGTGTCCAATGGTGCCTCTGCTTTGGTGGATGTGGGGGAGGTGGTGGAAGAGGCTGACACTTCCCTGAAGAGTCTAATAGTGGCCTGTGGAGGGGTGAGTGTTCCACTGGAGCTGGGGGGAGGAGCTTGAACTGACACCCCTATGAAACCCCATCACGCAGTTCATTCAATGCTTGATTATTGATCTGGTAAGAACGGTTCTCCTGTTTAGTCCCTACTTCCCTGCTGCATCCCCTACCGTCAGTGTTTGTCTTTTTGGTACCTGACCTCGGCTTTATTTTCTGGACTATTTTCATCTCTCCTATCCTCACCCGGCTCACTAACCATTTTGACCCTGTGCTGCCAATACTGACCTTGGTTTGTCTAAACCATTTTGCACCTCTGCTGCCTGCCCAGACCTTTTGCCTGTTGTACCGATTTTCTCCTCCAATACTGAGGCCTCCTGCACTCTCTCCCTGATCTACGCTCCCAACATGAGCCTCAGGGGTCAATTTTGTGGAGCAGGGCCCAGTGATTTCTAGTTACAGCCCTGCTCACTGTAATATGGAATGTGTAGGAGTCTGTACTAGCATCACACAGCAATAAAATGTACTGCAATGAACTGGATGAATGTGTTTATCATAGTAATCCAAAGCATTAAAACCCACAGTAAAACCCAATCAGTACTCCTGTGCTTCTCTCATGCTCTCACACCAATGGGCGCATGTACATGAAGAGAAAACACACAAAAAGAACCTATAGTGTGATATTCTAATAAAAAAAAGGCCATGTGAGGTATGTGTGATTTTTATACACCGAAAAACATCCTTGACAACAAAACTCATAAAAAGTTGATGTAACAAATCTTCTTTTTTATTGTTTGGGATATATCTAAAAAAGATAAAATAGACAACAATGGCACCGTACCAACCCAAAGGCACATGCCCCTGGCCATAGATTGTACTCACAATACTAAATGCCACTTCCAGGGCATATCGATTAGTCCATGAGCTTCTTCTAGATCACAACCATCTACTGGTACAGAAAAGTCCCTGGATTGGAATCTAGAGGAATCCTTTTCTCCTCTGCAATTTCGAGGATTTGGACAATTATCTCGAGAGAAACCTTGGTTTGAGATTGGAGGAACGCAATGAGCAATCTGTATTCGAGATCAGTGGAAAACCTTTGCGCAGCTGTGATTTCCAATCCAGGTACTTTTCCGTACCAGTAAATTATCATGAATGGGGGGAAGTTTGTGGACTTATCTATGAATGTTTGTACTTTACATGCCATTTTGTATTGTGAGTGTAATCTGTGGCCATATACCTTTGTGTTGATCCTTGCCATTGTTTCTTATTTGTCCTATATGGGTTCCACAATTACATGGTTACCATTGTGATCAATGGATCACAAAGCTAGCTATACAGTCCCTGTTTTTGCCTTGGCCATAGTCATTACAATTAAAACAAATATACCCCTCATATACCGTATCGACCAGATTATAGGCCACCTTTGTTTCCCTTAATTTAATTTCTGAAATTATGGGTGCTACCTTTAGCTTTTCAGGATGGCCAAGTAGGGAGAAAAAATATTCTCTGAGTGCTCAGCTCTGTCTCTTTGGGGGGTCCATCTTCTAATCCATTCCTCCTGGAATGCATTTGAAATGCATCATTTTGATTGGACGTGACGCAACTGGGTAGTTTAAAAGCGTGGGTGCTATGTGTGGGGATGTTACCATGCTTTGCTGAGTGTTTGTGAACATGCAGGGTGTTTATTTAAATTCATCCAGCACTGACAGGGGTTAAATTTGTATTGATTGTTTGTACTGTGTTTAGGGTTGCCACCTTTTCCACAAAAAAATACCGGCCTTGCTGGTTCCGGCCTAGACTTAACATTGGCATCAAGCCAATTTTTTACTGGCCTGCCAGCCTAACTACGTTAAGTGTTTGTTTATCATTTTTAGTCAGTGTAAAGAATTTTTTACCGCAACTCCCGGTACTTTAGATCTCTGTGATAAAATGTATCTATTTTTGTTATGTTATGTTATGTTGTGGTAGTCATTGTGGGAATTGCTTCTGGGCAGTAATTACATGTTAGCAGGATGGCATTTAATGGCTTTAAAGGGACACTCCCACCAAAGAATGAAAACTGTTTATTTATTTTTTATTTTGCAGTGTTGATTTCAGATATGTCTTTTGTTGTTGTTCTGTGAGTTTATTTTATTAAATATTTTACTAAACAAGTGTGACTGGGCGCCGCCATTTTGTGAAATATAGTGTTCTTGGGTGCCACCCCCAACACTAGTATCTCACTTTGGGGCTGGGGACACAGAATGCAGTCTTTAAGTCAGAATTATGATCATAGACTTGCATAGTTGCCATGTTGTTTCCAGAGACACATATGTGTTCCAAATGCTGCAGAAAGACCATGTAAAGTGCAGCCCGGCAGTATGTAGGATTAGGGTTGCCACCTGGCCGGTATTTTACCGGCAGGCCGGTAAAAAATTGGCATCAGGCCAATGTTAAGTCTATGGAGACAGTACCAAGGCCGGTATTTTTTTGAAGAAAAGGTGGCAACCCTATGTAGGATGGATATACGCACAGACACAATTCAATTAATTAATCAGGGTGGAGATCTCATATGACCTACCATGATGAATTCATTGGATTTTGTCTGTGCGTATATACATTCTACATAATGCCGGGCTGCACTCTTTCTGCAGCATGTGGAACAAATATGTGTCCCTGGAAACATGGCCGACATTGGCAACAATGGACTTGCATTAAATGTAACTATTACATCACAAGGGGGCGGAGTTATGATCCTGTTTGATCAGGTTAATCTCCTCTCTTTGTGTTTGAAGGCAGGTAAAAAAAAAAGCTATGCACAGCCATCTAGCCCTGCCCACTATGATGCACAGGAGCCAGTAAGAGAGCAGGGGTGTATCTCATGACATCATCATGTTGGTTCTGGCCACAGTTCTAAAGTAAGACTGGCTGGAAGATTTTGGAGACTGTTGCATCATGGGTAAAATGATCAAAATGCATGCTGGAGATAAACACCTAATTTTATTTTTCCTTTTATATGCAATTAATTAAAACATCGCTAAATAAAAACAGTGTATATGTGTTTGTTTTAAATATACAGATAGTCTAGTTACATCTTCTGTTAGTGGTCATGTCCATTTGATCACTTTTGCATATTTTCGTTAACATATATATTAATACTGGGCATCTCCCATTTCTTTTATTAAGGATCCATACTAGGAACATGCATTTCGGCATTTCAAGAGATATAGCGGGCCCTGGTCCATAGTATTTTGTATCATACTGGTATTTTTCTGCAGTGTACTATTGGGGGCATGTATAAACATGGCGCACACGCAGATTGCGCCAAATACTTGCATTATTAACTGGGCGTCAATGTATAAAGCAGACTTTCAGGAGTTATCTACGCCGAATGCCTAGATTTAGGTTGTGTTGGCGCTCATTGCGCCAGCGCTGACTATGTATAAAAAGCGCTGTTTGGCAGAGGTTCCCTTTCCCGCAATGCATAGCTGCCAACATCGGCCATGTTTCCAGGGACACATATTTGTTCCACATGCTGCAGAAAGAGCATGCAAAGTGCAACCCAGCAGTATGTAGGATGGATATACGCACAGACACAATCCAATTAATTAATCATGGTAGGTCCTATGAGATCTCCAGCCTGATTAATTAATTGGATTGTGTCTGTGCGTATATCCATCCTACATACTGCCGGGCTGCACTTTGCATGCTCTTTCTGCAGCATGTGGAACAAATGTGTCCCTGGAAACATGGCCGATGTGGGCAACTATGCGCAATGCAGACTGTCGGGAGTTATAAAAAAAAGTGCAACCGCCATTATACATAACAAAAAGCGCCTTTTTATAAAACTCTTAACACTTTGCAGTGCAGGAGTTTCTATACATGTGTTTACATCTGTCTATTTGGCCTGATTACTATATAAAATGCCTACACCTTTCAATGAACCGTAACTTAATTTTTACCCTGTTCCTTTAAGTAAAGAGTTTTAATTGGACCATTAGTACCATGTGTATGTAATTAAATATACCATTTGCAGGGATGTCTTTTTCCTTTTTTTATAATTAGTTAATATTTATGTGGGCAATAATAATATTTTATTTCAAAAATAGTTTCAATTATAGCTGTTCGGCAAGCAATAAAACGTTCTTGTAAAATAAGCCAGGCAAATTAAAGGGTGTAGCCAAATCCTGAACAGTGTCACTCATGTATGCATAGGGGAAATTGTCTAAACATGTGAAAAGACCAAGATTGAAGTTTTTTAGTAATAGTTGATTGTTTAAAGTTAAACAGATTTTGTCAACCTAAACATTGCTTATGCTGTGAAGGAAGAGAATTAAAAAAAATACATGGTAAATGATCTATACATCAGGTTAGCAAATTGCTAAGCAAATGACCAAAACAAGAGACATGTTTTTGAATTGTGTCTGTGACTTGAAAGGCAAATTACACATTTCCCATTAAAAAATAGTTTGTTTACATATCAATCCACAGGGAGTCTAGGACTCTTCTTCGCCGCATCTTCATCGCTGACAGTTCAGCGCGGCAGTTAGAACGCTGAACTGTCAGCAATGAAGAATAACGCGGCCGTTTGATCACAGACGCGGCTATGTAAGAGCTGACAGTTCAGCGCTGAACTGTCAGCTCTTACAAATGTAAAAGTAAAACGAAAATAACCCCCCCAAATAAATGATTCCCAAATCCCAATACTAAAAATAACCCCTTTTCTAAAAATAACCCCTTTTCTAAAAATAACCCCATACTAATATTAACCCAATACTAAAATTAACCCCGAACTCTAATACTAACCCCCTAAACCCAAATACTAGCCCGCGACCATTAATACTAACCCCCTAAACCCTAACACTAAAATTAACCCCCTAAACCCTAATACTAACCCCCGATTCCTAATACTAATCCCCCTAAACCCTAATACTAACCCCCGACCCCTAATACTAACCCCCTAAACCCAAATACTAACCCATGACCATTAATACTAACCCCCTAAACCCTAACACTAAAATTAACCCCCTAAACCCTAATACTAACCCCCGACCCCTAATACTAACCCCCAAACCCTAATACTAACCCCCGACCCCTAATACTAACCCCCTAAACCCTAATACTAACCCCCTAAACCCTAATACTAAAATTAACCCCTTAAACCATAATACTAAAATTAACCCCGAACCCTAATACTAAAATTAACCCCCTAAACCCTAAATTCTAAACCCCTAAACCCTAATTCTAACCACCCTTAAACGAAAATCGGTAAAATACTTACATTTAGCGAAGAAGTGTCCCGCAATGAAATCTCCAGCGACGATCTGTCTTGTGTTGCAGAGTCGGTGAAGCGGCTGCGCGGAGGCAGCCACGGCGAAGAGTCCCATCCCCTCCACAGGCAATGTCATAGTCTGGAGACGGCCCAGAAACATTAGAAAGATTTGTTTCTCTTAATTTGTTTTCAGTTCTACTAACACAATAAAATGTTGTACTTTTCGTGATAATGGCGGTTCACAGGGAGAGGCAAATTTTGTTGCTTGATGCACTCGCCCGCTAAGCATAGGCAGCGACCTATGATGTTCATTGTCACCACTGACATGTTATACCTGGTATGTCCTTTGTCAGGAAGGGGTTAAACAAAGCATATTCTCGTGACACGGTTTCACAGGGCCCTGAGTCTTAGAGATACTAAAAAAAAATCTCAGGGTACCTCTTGTCTGCATGAGAGACCAAGTGGTCCTTGTGGACATTTACTAGTGTTTCTAGTGGACAATTTCATTATGTCCTATGGTAATTGGCAGACCTTGTCTTGGACACTGGTGTCCATGAATGAACACTTTGTACGGACACTTTTAGCGTCTCCTGGGTTAAAGTCAGCAAGATGTGTTGATCAAACATCTCCAAGAATTTTCCATTTTTCCAATCAGTCAGCCAGCTATACAATAACGCTCACCTTTGCCTAGATTCGTCACAATTCAGTCTGATTAGACAGATCATCAGTGTAACAAAGACAACACTTATTTTAAGCACTGGATGCTAACCTCCTGTTTACACCTCTGAAGAAGCCTAGTGCGAAACGCATCAGGTCTTCTTCCTTTAAGAGCCCTATCAAGCTAGCTGATTTTATTGACTGTATCTTACTGTGTTTTGCATCTGTATTATTAAATTAATTTTAATGAAACTGTAGTAGATCCTTCACACTAGCACACTAGCACCTAATCGTTACCATCACCTTTTGCCTAGAGCTTAAAGCAGGGAAAGAAGAGGCGGGGGGGGGGTGCACAATACCCGTATCACTTTTCCCTTCTCACACCAGAATACCTCCTCACCTTCTCTCCCCGTTGCCTAGCTTTGTCGGCTCAGGAGACGGGTTTCCTTGATTTCAAGCAAATGTTAGTTACCCATTAACAGGAAACTCTATATTGACATGGTAGTAGTAGCTAAAAGACCAGCCTGTACCTCTGCAACATGAGAACTTTAGTAAATAGCTGAGGTGGTAAATATTAGCCACAACTGCCCCAGTCTACAATTACTATGTGCTGTTATTACATTTCTCATGATGTTCAGCCAACCAAACAATTGCAACATGGTAAGTATCTAGAGACCAAATAAAGCTCTGTATTTGGCTGCCAGAAGCTTTGTAACATGTTATGTTAAGATGAATTAATCCTTCTCCCAGGTGTTTCCATTATTTTGTCCTCCCTTCACACATGCTTTAATTAATTCTATTACTGTCACTGGCAGAGTCGGTGTAAAACAAAACATAGACATAGGGGTCTATGCAATTAAAGGTGAGTTGACGTGAGATGAACTTTAATGTCACCAATTTAGCTTTTATATGTGAAGGGACAAACATGTTGGGTTTGGTTAGGGGGAGGGGGAATGGTGAGAATAAATGTTTATCTCACCTGCAACTCACCTTTTGGTGAATAAACCCCATAGATTAACATAGAATAAAGAAGAAAGTCTGCCCAATTTTCTGAATACTTTTATTAGTCTCTGGCCTTATCTTATATCTAGTGTAACGGACTGTCTACCGGACGTAGTAGACCCTCTGCCCGTTGTAGGAATCACCTCCTTAGCCCCCGATTACAGCTCAGAATCCACCCAGCAAGTCTTTCTGGAACCTTGCTCTTTGTACCCAAATAGCAGACAGGACCACTAGCAATTAGGTACAGCAAGAATGAACAACAACTTTATTTGTGAAACAACACAGACTAAAAAGACATGAACATAACATCACAGATATTAGTATATAATGGGGGATAGAACTAAGCATAGTTCTCCAACTAACTGGGGCTAGGAATACATTAGACTTTCAGGCTGCAAACCAAATAGGAATTAACATACAGTGAGTAGACCTAATTACAATACACACAGTAAGACACATAATGTACACAAGATAATCAGTTTAACAGTAAATCCAGTTAACACAGAACAATGGATGTTGGAGTAAACTATCAGTTATTGTCACTGACACATTATAATCCTTCCCAGTGGTCTATTCACAGATTTATACATTACACATAACCAATATACTAACAGAATCTGACTTACTAACAATATTAAAGTATAGAGTTATAGCACATAAGCCAGGGTCCATAATCTACAGGGAGGTGTTTGGCCCTCAGGCCCCTCCAAGAACCCCAGGCAGGCAGGCTGTTAGGATTTACTTTGTGACATCTAGGATAGTCTTGTACCTATCCCATGCATGCTTGAAATCATTCACTGTGTTTATCTCTACCACTTCGGCTGGAAGGCTATTTCATCCATCCACTACCCTCTCAGTAAAGTAATACTTTCATTAGTCCCTGGCCTTATCTTATATCTAGGATAGCCTTATACCTATCCCATGCATGCTTAAACTCCTTGACTGTATTAACCTCTACCACTTCTACTGGGAGACTATTCCATGCATCCACTACCCTCTCAGTAAAGTAATACTTTCATTAGTCCCTGGCCTTATCTTATATCTAGGATAGCCTTATACCTATCCCATGCATGCTTAAACTCCTTCACTGTATTAACCTCTACCACTTCTACTGGAAGACTATTCCATACATCCACTACCCTCTCAGTAAAGTAATACTTTCATTAGTCCCTGGCCTTATCTTATATCTAGGATAGCCTTATACCTATCCCACGCATGCTTAAACTCCTTCACTGTATTAACCTCTACCACTTCTACTGGAAGACTATTCCATGTAGCCACTATCCTCTCAGTAAAGTAATACTTTCATTAGTCCCTGGCCTTATCTTATATCTAGGATAACATTATACCTATCCCATGCATGCTTAAACTCCTTCACTGTATTAACCTCTACCACTTCTACTGGAAGACTATTCCATACATCCACTACCCTCTCAGTAATGTAATACTTTCATTAGTCCCTGGCCTTATCTTATATCTAGGATAGCCTATTACCTATCCCACGCATGCTTAAACTCCTTCACTGTATTAACCTCTACCACTTCTACTGGAAGACTATTCCATACATCCACTAACCTCTCAGTAAAGTAATACTTTCATTAGTCCCTGGCCTATCTTATATCTAGGATAGCCTTGTGCCTATCCCACACATGCTTAAACTCCTTCACTGTATTAACCTCTACCACTTCTACTGGAAGACTATTCCATACATCCACTACCCTCTCAGTAATGTAATACTTTCATTAGTCCCTGGCCTTATCGTATATCTAGGATAGCCTTATACCTATCCCACGCATGCTTAAACTCCTTCACTGTATTAACCTCTACCACTTCTACTGGAAGACTATTCCATACATCCACTACCCTCTTAGTAATGTAATACTTTCATTAGTCCCTGACCTTATCTTATATCAAGGATAGCCTTATACCTATTCCATGCATGCTTAAACTCCTTCACTGTATTAACCTCTACCACTTCAACTGGAAGACTATTCCATACATCCACTACCCTCTCAGTAAAGTAATACTTCCTGATATTACTTTTAAATAAGACCATGTCCTCTAGTTGTGGTAGTTTTTCTTCTTTTAAATATACTCTCTTCCTTTACTGTGTTGATTCCCTTTATGTATTTAAATGTTTCCATCATATCCCCCCTGTTACGTCTTTCCTCCAAGCTATACATGTTAAGATGCTTTAACCTTTCCTGGTAAGTTTTATCCTTCAACCCATGAACCAGTTTAGTAGCCCTTCTCTGAACTCTCTCCAAAGTATCAAAATCCTTCTGGAGATACAATCTCCACTAATGTGTACAATACTCTTATGGGTCTATTCACCAACATTTGAGAATAGCTTGCTGCTGCTCTATTACATTGTCTATGTACTTTTAAGTTCTCTGAACAAAATTACTCCTAAATCCCTTTCCTCAGATTTTGAGGTTAAAAATGTACCAAATATTATCTAGTATGGCCTTGTGTTTTTACACCCATTAGCTTCAGGGTGACCAGATTTTGGAACTATAAATACCTGGACAACCATAAGCAAATACAAAATCCTGATTTCAAAGGGTAGAATATTGGCAGCTGTTAAGATAACTATTAATTGGTGATAATTTGTAGTTATAATCTTAGACGGATCTTTCTAACATGTATTTTCGTTTTGTGCTGCCCTGGGCCTGACAAAACTCCCCCAATGAACTTTTTAACATTATATTCAACTTTTTACATATTTAATAAAAATGTTAATGAAAAAAAAATGCATTTTGGGCTTTTAATTTCCTTTCTCTGCAGCCTACTTGCACCCAGGGGAAGGTCTAGCTGTCATAGAAAAAAAGGTAAATTATAAAAATTGCTAGAAAGTGTATAGAGTTTGAGATATTATGCTAAAAGAAATGCCATGTACCAACCTCTGCATACATCTCTATGCTTAGGGCATAAAAGAAAAAAAAGTGTACTTGTAATAGATGTAATTTCTATTATTAGTCAGGAGGTGGCGGCAGAGTGCACTGTACATGTGCATCTTCGCATAGCCTCCTGGTGCTGGTAAGTGTAGCTACTTGGCAACGTTCTACCAAGGAATGTCTATGGGTCAAGCAGGACCAAGTACTGTCTATGGGCCAAGCTGCCAAGGTAGATGCCTGAGACACCAGTACAAGAGGGAAACCACTGCTGGCCACCATTTATTTTTTAGATATCATGATTATGGTGCTCACATGGCACAATTCAAATTGTGGGGTATTTTACCATCAGGCCTGTTTATGGCATTCAAATGACACATTCAAATACAGGTTGAGTATCCCTTATCCAAAATGCATGGGACCAGAAGTATTTTGGATAATGGATTATTTTCACCAATAATATCTATTAAAGCCTCTCAGCTCTCATGAAATACAGAACTATCAACAAATACTGTATAGAGCAAACAAATCACTGTTACTGTGATGTGAGACGTCGCTGGGAACCTGCCGTTGGCGTGTCAGGTCTGCACACGTGTCATTGTATTAAACTTTGTGGGAATGGGGGGAATCATGCATGGAAAGGCTATATCACAGCTTAAGGGTGCTGGACACTGAATAAACCGTTGTGCGCTTGCATTTTGACACAGGTGTGTGTTGGACCTTCCACTTGTGGACAGAGCCGCCATCAGGGGAAGGGGGGGGGGCGGTACACCCGTCACGGGCCTGGCGGGTGGCAAACGGGGCTCTGAAAAAGACCCCTCGTCTTATGTTTGAGGTCATCTTATAATCTGACCTGAAATCGAGGGATCCAGGTCCCTACTTTTCCACTTTTAAATCTCACCGCTTACACGCGACTCCCGATCGTCGCATGTAGTGACGTCATCCTTGCAGTGTCTTCACTCCTTGTTAACTTTCTGCAAAAGCTGAACTGCACAGGTGTGTCCTCTGTCACCTAAAATTTTGCAGTCTTCTGTCCTGTGCATTTCAGCTTTTGCAGAACGTTAACAAGGAGTGAAGACACTGCACGGATGACGTCACTACACGCAACGTTCGGGAGTCGCGTGTAAGCGGGAGATTTAAAAGTGGAAAGTACAGAACAGAGAGAGGACACTTGAAAAAAGCACTTTCCAGCGGGCAAAACGCGTTGTGCAAAGGAGGAGACCTTTTTGGGACTGATTTGGACACTTGGCTGATACCCCTGTGTACCTGTATGCTGAATCCTGTTTTATGGAATGTAAGACTTTTATGTACCTTTTTTAATATTAAATCTATTCACACTAAAAGTCTCCTCTTTAGTCTCTCTTGCTGTCTTTTGGAGACCTGCTGGATCATTAACCCTTTGTGGGCTCCCTGGATGTGTTATAGACTGAGCAGAACTCTGCTCAGGGAGATGTGAGTGCATTCTCATTTATTTTGAATATTGGCACTTTTTTGTTAAAGATTACTACACTATATTATTTTTATTTGTTTTTTCCCTTCGGACGTACACTGAGTTGACTACGTTATATTTTAAGGGTAACCCCGATTTTATTTATTTATTTATTGTGTGTGTATTAGAGTGTTGGGTTAGAGCGCACTTTTTCACGTGTGTGTTTTGTTTTCTTAATACTGTACATGTAGAGAAGAAAAAAGGATAGGATGGATGACCTATACATTATCTTAGAAGAATTGCAAGCAAATGCTTAAAATAAGAGCGTAATCTGTGTTAAATGTGTCTGTGGTGTTACCTATCTATGACATTACCTGAGGCTTGAGATGCGGATTAGAGTAATCCGACCACAGCGTGGAATCGCCACACCTGAACCAGGTAACGTGGGCGCTATATTTGCTTGCCACGCTGTACTCTCTATTTGAGATGCAGATGACACATTTCCCATTAAATAATAGTTCCTTAGCCACAGGTGATGTCATAAGCAGCAGACAACCACAGACATGTTTAAAATGGATTTTTCTCTTCATTCAAGCAATGAATTGATCACTTTTTATATTTTCTGTTATGGGCCCAAGAGAAGCCTGGCTAAATATTAAATGTGACTGAAACATTATTAAAGGACAAGTATACAGTCGTTTAACCCTTGCTTCCTTGAAATGAGCAAGGGTTAAAAAATATGTCCTGCTGGTCTGGAGTAAACCCAGCGTGTATCCTAATAGATATACCGGTATATACGCGGGTTTCCTCTCTGTTGTGCCTCACAACTGAGACACAGCAGTTCCTGGTTGCCGTGCACTGACAGTGCAAGCGCTAGCACAGCCAATCAGAGAGGGGGCTCATCCCCGCTCCGACTGCTGAATCGGAGGGTTTCTCGTTGCTAGCGCAGGGAGAGACCCTCCTTTTTGCATGGGATCAGAAGGGGGCCTAGTTAAGGCTTCCCCCTGCTGATCCCATGCAAAAACAACAGACTCCTATTATTAAAATACATCAGTTTGTTGTTAGAGGGTGAAGGCAGAGGCAAAATTTTGGAAAATCCTATATTACAGAAAGAGTAGTAGATACATGGACTATCCATCCAGTAGAAGTATCGCTTCAGGAATAGCCAAATTTGCTTGAAATGAGTAGACATATCTTCTGTAACAATCTATATTTATATGGATACAGGTGAAGGTATTTTTCTATATTCTCATAACTCGTTATTGTAACCATTTAAATGTAAAAACAGTAAGCCACACAGGTTATATAGATAATATTTGTGTGCACTGTCATTGACACAACCAGAAAATAGTCATAGTAAATTTGCCATCTGTGCACAGTTATGGGATTTAAAGCAAGTCAGCATTTCTGTAGACAAGGTACAGACCAGCCAGCAGAGGGCGTGTTGGGACTCAAATTATGCACAACGTCCTACACTGCTTAGCTATCTACTAGACTTGGGAAAGTGTCTTTCAGACAAATTCATTTTCATAGTAAAATTAACTATTTTGTCCAAATTCCTCCATTCCTTTATTCCTCCATTCAATTATTCCTCCATTCCTTTATTCCTCCATTCAGTTATTCCTCCATTCCTTTATTCCTCCATTCCTTTATTCCTCCATTCCTTTATTGCTCCATTCCTTTATTGCTCCACTCAATTATTCCTCCATTCCTTTATTCCTCCATTCCTTTATTCCTCCATTCCTTTATTGCTCCATTCAATTATTCCTCCATTCCTTTATTCCTTCATTCCTTTATTCCTCCATTCCTTTATTGCTCCATTCAATTATTCCTCCATTCCTTTATTCCTCCATTCCTTTATTCCTCCATTCAGTTATTCCTCCATTCCTTTATTCCTCCATTCCTTTATTCAGATGTCCTTTTATAACATGAATGCATCACACACAACACTCACTTATACACTCTCACACTAATACACACAAACACACTCACTAATACACACTCACACTAATACACACTCACACTAATACACACAAACACACTCACTAATATGCACTCACACTAATACACACAAACACACTCTCATACAAGCACATTCACTAATACACAAACACAAATACACAAAACACTCACTAATACACACAAACACATTCTCACAGATAACCCTTACTAATACACTCAAACCCACTCACTAATACACAAACACAAATACACAAACACACTCATTAATACACACAAACACACTGACTAATAAACGCTCACACTAATACACACTCACAGTAATATACACACAAACATACTCTCACACAAACATATTCACTAATACAAACAAAAACACTCTCACACACATACACTCACTAAAATACACACAAACACATTCTGACACAAACACACTCACTAATACATGCAAACACACTCTCACACAAGAACTCACACTAATATACACACAAACACACTCTTACACATAACACTCACTAATATACACAAACACACTAACTAATACGCACTCACTCTAATACACACAAACACACTCTCACACAAACACACTCACAAAAACACACACAAACACATTCTGACACAAACACACTCACTAATACATGCAAGCACACTCTCAAATATAACACTCACACTAATACACACACAAACACACTCTCACACATAACCCTCACTAAAACACACAAACACACTCTAACACAGAACCTTCATTAATAAACACAAACACACTCTCACACAAACATTCACTAATATGCTTAAACACACTAACTAACATGCACTCACGCTAATACACACAATCGCACTCTCAGACATAACACTGACACTAATACACACTCAAACACACTCTCAGACATAACACTGACACTAATACACACTCAAACACACTCTCACACATAACACTGACACTAATACACACTCAAACACACTCTCACACATAACCCTCACTAATAAACACAAACACATTCTCACACAAACACACTCACCAATACACCCACAAACACACTAATACACAAACACACTCTTACGCACCAACACACCCACTAATAAACACACAAATACACTTTCACACACCAATACACTTACTAATACGCACAAACACACTCTCACACATTACGCTCACTAATACACCTAACTCCTACCTCCTAACTATACGTGTGCATTCCTTTTCCGTCAAATTAGCTTTTCAATGAAATTTGGCTCTTTTTGTCTGACTACCACATTCCCCAAACAAAAGTAATGTTAGAATTGCTCTCTAAATACCAAGGCGTCAGTGGACGAAATTGTAAATTTTGCTTCTGTCCAAGTTTACTTCAATTTAACTCCAAGATCAGAAACCATACTGTCTGATTATAACTCAATTACAACACAAATACCCTGGACCATACCAGTATAGGTATAATTTATAGGTTCTTACAAACTATTGTAATACAGGTACACAGTGTAAGTATATTCTTATAACTTCCAAGAATTATTAATGACCTGCTAAATGACACTAGCCCCCTTTAATCAAACTCATGGATTATTTTGAGAAAATATTTATTAAATAAAAAAAATATATAGAAATCATGGAATCCCAGAAATCACTGTTCACTTAGTAAGGTTGTTACACATTTATAATACATTTTAGAAGTTGATTTGGGTAAGTGGTTTTAGGATTAAAGCAATTTATGACGTGTATAAATCAAATCAGCATGCTACGTGATTTTGATAAGCATTACCCCCAAACTGTCCAACAGAGGGCGCTGTTCACCAAGATACCTGTATATTTGCACTTGTAGTACATTCAGTGTTTAGCATAATATTATTGTGTCGAGTATCGAGCAGAACAGTTGTCGAAAAATTAAATATGGTAAAGATCAGGTATATGTTATGCTAATTAATACAAATTAGCATTTCCTGTATTCATTATGGTTCAACCGCTGCTTTAAAAAAAAAAAATACTAAAAAATAATAAGAATATTTTCTTGAAATACAACATTTCAAGGGATATTATTATTATTACAATAAATAAATTCAATATCAAGATATCCAGCCCCGCGGATTTTACAATAGTCTCGTCATTGTTTTATTTATACTGTTTTATTGATTATTTCCTATGGACATTTATAACAAATAAGAGGGGAAATAGGGTCAGATATTAGTTAGGGAATCTATTTAAGAGTAAGGAAAATGCAGAAACCCGATAATAATAACGTGAATATAAAATATACACTAAATAAGAAATTGAAGATATTGCATAAGTGGGTGGTTTAAAAATTAGGCTTTTTTTTTTTTTTAAAGCTACGCCAAAGCTCCTCTGCTAATTACTAATATGATTTGATAAATCAACGTGGAGATAGATAGATAGATAGATAGATAGATAGATAGATAGATAGATAGATAGATAGATAGACAGATTCGTTTTTTAAATCAATGTCATTTTGTTATGTGTCTCCATATGTTATACCTTATATATTATTTTATTCATATGTTTCAACTGTGTGTATATGAAAAGAACAGCTCCCAATTTGTCTTTAAAAAAATCTATTTATATATCATCATACTTGTTATGATTATCATTATTATAACAATTATCTTTATTAGCAGTACTGTTATCATTATATTTATTATTACCATCATTTTTCCAATGTCATTTGATTTTGCACATCTTCTATCAGTCTTGCTGATTTTCAGGCAAGCTGTGAGTGGACTCTGAGTGTGAGAAGCAAGCTGAGTGTGAGAAGGAGACTCTGAGTGGGCGCTGAGTGGGATTATACCGCCTCTCCTGCTCCTTCCCTGCACTTTGTGGCACAATCATCTCCCCAGTTCCAAGCAATCTGCTCATGTCTGCTCAGCCTCCCTCTCAACACTTTTAATACCTTGACATTAAATCAGTCGTTATTACACCTTCCTCTTAATTTATATCCTCCAAACACAACTAGGAGTAACAGAAAGCTGTTCCCTTGTCCAGATTGAAGAGCTAAAAACTGGGCGTTTATGGGAATATTTCTGTCTGGAGAAAAAAAAAACCTTGTTTGGATTTGAATATTCAAAAATCACAACGAAATAGATTTCTACACAATACTGCTGATCACCTGGCTTATTATACACTTTACAAAGATACCGGTTCATGTAAGAAAAGTCAACTATTTATACAGCAAAATGCAGATTATAATCACACAACCAAGATCAACCACATCACAAAGATAATAAATATATACTTTATACAATAATTATAATAATAATAATAATAATAGAAACGTCCAGAATGTTATTTTTCAACACTTTTCTTCAACAATTGCAACAATTCGATGCAATTATTCAGAATAATGGGTCTCAATTCTGTTTTTTAAATACATTAATATACAGTTGGAAAATAGATACAATATTAATAGTGTAAGTACTGTTGTAAATAAGATCCTGGAATAGATAGATAGATAGATAGATAGATAGATAGATAGATAGATAGATAGATAGATAGATATATTAGACATATATAGAAAATATACACTCTATAAAACATATAGCATAGGTGTGTTTATGTATATATAATTGTGTAATGTACAGTCATGTTTTTTTTATAGATTGCTATATACATAGACAAATGATTTATAAAGCGCCAACAATTTACTTTGCTTATTACACTGTTTTTAATTTGTCATCTTTAACTTATTAGCCATCCCTGTAATATAGGGCACTAAGTCTCCTGACATATTATATATAGTACTTTGCTTATTCCACTTTTTGTGAATTATCATCTTTAAATTATTATCCATCCCTGTAAAAAAAAAAGTGCACTACGTCTCCTAAAATATTATATATAGTACTTTGCTTATTACACTTTAAAAAAAAAAAATATTTCGTCTATAAATTATTATCCATTGCTGTAATATAGTGCACTAAGTCTCCTGAATGGAATATACTGTGTTACACAAGTGCTTTGGTTCGGTCACCCTCCCACCACACTCCCTGTGTGTATTTGCATACATGTTTGTGTACACACATAGCTGTACATATTTCTAGCATCCATACACACCCCATTAGTTGATATGATGGATATGGTGTAGTAGTGTAATGTAGCTGTGCCCTGGATCTTCACTGTATTATTTCTCAGCCCCAGACAGAAGTTACGATGCTGTGCAGTGGGTAGTCAGATTTGGTGTCTAGCCCCCTTTTAGAGTTGTAGTTGAATCATTTCAGACAGGGACACAGTGAGTATCCACACATCTGCTATTCACATGAAAGCTCTCACCTCCTATTGAACAGTCCAATATGCTCTGGAAACTGGTGGAAAATGTCAAATATGAAGATATCTACGAGGTAATCACTTCCTTTAATAATATTGTATACATTTATTGTGTTTTCTCTGCAAATATGGAGATCTTTACAGTTCAGGTGACTCTCTTTTTTCTCTCTATTTAGATGAATCACCATAAATAAAAAAATATGTTTTGCTGGCTTGTTACTTAGGACAGGGTTACATTTCAAATTAATTCTAGAGTTATTAAAATAACTATTATTTTATTCGTATTTATAATTCTGAGTAACAAATTTAAAAATATAAACCTTGAATAATTATTTCAATAAAACGTATGTTTACTAGTATTATATTTAAGTATATCTAAATCTATGTATATACTTAGATATGCATTAAGATACATATCTATATATAAGTAAATATCTATATATAAGAATATATATATATATAAATGTATATGTTATGTTTTATAATAGTATAGAACAGTATTATAGCATATTTGTTGTTTTTATAGTATGATTTACAACTTAAACTTTTTAGAATGTATCAATTGGGATCTCGAATTTAGAACGTTGAGTTGGAATGTTATTTTAGAACGTTGAGTTGGAATGTTATTTTAGAACGTTGAGTTGCAATGTTATTTTAGAACACTGAGTTAGAATGTTATTTTAGAACGTTGAGTTAGAATGTTATTTTAGAATGTTGAGCTCGAATGTTGTTTTACAGTGTTGAGTTAGATCTCTGTTTAGTGTGTCCAGTGCTGGGTTAGAAGGTGCTGTGATTGTGTGGGAAGTATTGATTCTTTGTAACAATGAATGTGTGTGTGTGTGTGTTTTGGTCTTGCTGTGGGAAGGGGTGGCTAGCTTAGTTTGGTGAAGTGAGACCTTTTTTTATGATCACTATAAGCAGAGGTCACATTTCGCCCCCTCCAAGTGAGAGAGAGTTAATGTTTAAAAATAAAATACTGGGATTGCTTTCCAGTTCAGGGAAAGGGAGGAGGAGAATTTCAGGATATAGGAAGAGATTACTTTAAAATCAAGCATTTCAAATATAAGGTTTATTTTATTTTTTTATTATTGTTTTGAGTGGAGATCTACTTGAACAAATGGGTTTGTGTTGTGAAGAGGGATAATAGTGCACATGATTGAGAGGGTGGAATGCAAATTAGAAGTAAGAGGAACGTGTTTCCTAAAATGAGCTGGGTTTTCATGAACGGTCTCTGTAGGCAGCAGGGAAAGAATACTCGGTCATGAATAACTCAGTCAGGGTGATAATCATGTGTAACCAAAGCAGCATATGTTCCATACACAGCAAACACGTCTCTATCCCTCTGTCTCTATCCCTCTCGCTCTATCTCCCCTTTAACTCTTCTCATCTCTCTTATTCACTAACAAAATGAAACTGTGGGGAAATCAGAGATGAATAATACTGCAATGTTTTCTATTGTTTGTTCAACTCTTTTAATGTGTCTTTTTTTTTTTTTTCACTTGTCAGTTATCACAGTTGACCTTTTCAGTGTATAGAACCCCCCCCCCCCCTCCCTGTCTATCTCCATGTCCCATTGAATATATATATATATATATATATATATATAGTTGGCACCCTATAAAACGGGATTTGATACAACTGATACACAGATCTAAGTTGCAAGTTAACAGCTTTTCCTATAATCATACAAGATCTAGCAATGAAACGTTACTGTAGATTAAATCATTACATGGATTTAATCGCAGTGATTTTTGTTGGATTAATTTCCTCCCATTGGTCTTTTTTGGGGTAAATAAAATGCATTTCATGTAGTCCTGGGTGTGTTTAAATTGAAACTTTTGGAATGAAGACTTAGCGTCTAACTATGGATTTCTCCCAAAAGATGTTAAAATGCATATATATATATATATATGGAGCAAACAATACGATACAAGGGCCGGGCTGGTATTTCTAAGTTCACTGAACATCAAACAGAGTTCACATCGCCTTTGGCTTCGGAGCAACTAGAAATTCACTTTCTTCACAAATCCACTCACATTTAGCCCGGAGGAAGAAATGTAAAATATATATATATATACGTACTGTAAAATAAGTTGTTTTTCAAGTTATTAAAAATCTAAGCAATTTAGTACTCAAAACTGCGTCAAATTCACATTAATTACTAACAATGCTAAACATTGTGTATGTGTTGTATATGTGTATGTATATATATATATATGTGTGTGTGTCTGTGATGTGTATCTATAAGGGTTATATAAGTTATATGTGTGTGTGATGTGTGTGTGTCAGTCTATGTTTGTAAATAAGTGTATAATATAAATTGTTGTGTCTCTATATATATTTGACTGTAGAATATATTTTTATGTATATGACTGATATACCTAAATTCACATATACTGTATATTTGTGTGTGTGTATTAGTATAATGTATGTTTGTGTGTATTAAAATGTGTGTGTCTCTGTGTAATGTGTGTGTGTGTATATATTTATACATATGTGTGTGTGTGTGTGTGTGTGTGTGTGTGTGTGTGTGTTTTAAAATGATGGTATTCACTTATAATAATCTGGTTAATATCACAGAATTCAGTCAAAATATTCTACATATCTTTTATTACATTATCTTCCAATATCTATATAACTATACTGTAAACACACACACATACACACACACACACACACACACACACACACACACACACATACATTTATATATATGTTTATTTACATATACTTATTTTACATTATTTAAAAAAAATAAAAAAATACTGTCCTATATGTGTAAATATATGTGTAAAGAAAGCATTTGTTTCTCTGTTTATAAAGCTAGTATTAATCACTGAAGGCTATTAGTAACGTCTAATTAAGTACAGGATAAAGGATATTTATATATATATTTCTTGCCTCTAGCCTTAAATTGCAGTGTTGCTTTAATCCCACACACCACACTTTGGAGCAGTCTCTCCACCTAGTTAATTGACACTGTGCATCTCTCTCTCTCTCTCTCTCTCTCTGGTAAACTTTTAGCCAAGACTTCCCCTTTATCCAGCCCCCTTGTCTGATTACATCTAGTAATTCTCCACTGGATGAACGTCACTTACAATAGTTTGGGAAGCTCAGCCGCCGACTACAGCCCGACATGCTCCATTTGCCCTGCATCCTGCCTTTAAAGTGGTAGTGTAATATTAATAGTCATGAATATCAATTATTATGAGGGGGTGTAGTGAGCCAGAGAGAGAGGTAATTCAAGCAGTCTGAGCTTTGCCTTGGGTGGAAGAGCATTACATCTCCAGCTCCCAGACATACACACTCACATACAGAGAGAGACAAACATTCTATACATATATATATATATATAGATTTCCTATTTTGGGGGCATCTCTTGATGGATAGTGTTGGAAAGATATCAAGCGGTGTTCCTGTGTTTCCACTATACACAGCACAATTTTATTTTATTTAACACATTACAAGACTCTTTCTTTCTGCCAAGATGCTAGTACACACCTATTCAGCTATGGTGAGTTACTCTTTTTTTTTTTTTTTTTTTTTTTTAATTCCACGTTCTTCCTTAAAATGCCCCTTGGCTTTATAATTTAAGGCAATAATTGTAGGTTACATCTGGCTTTGCAGAATACTTATTACCGATGTGAGTTTGAAGAGGAGGAGAGAGGGGGAAAAAAAACTTCCTAGCTATTGCTGTTGGCGATTCAGTGTGTATCTTTTTGTTTTATTCGTTTTGGGTTTGGTATTTTTTTTTTTTTTTTTTTTTACTATCAGTGTTAGCTGGTTGAATGTAAGGACTTTTTTTTACTCCTGGTTTTAAACAAACCTGAGTTATTTTCTACTTATGGATCAGTACAATTAAATTATAATTGTTTCTATTGCTTTTATTTCTTGGGGGATTTTTTTTATGTTCTCTGTGTTATCTTTGGATGAAATGGATTTCTTCTAGTTTGACGTCTCATTCAGTAAAGAAATGCAATTTATTTGAAACAAACCGATTTGACACGTAATTTCTTCCCTGTGATTTTTCTTTCATTTTTTTTTTTTTTTTTTTAAAGAGGCTCAAGCGATTCCAATGACACGGGGATTAAGATTTCACACTTTTTTTTTTTTCTTTTCATATTTCAGACCCATATAAATCGCCCTTTTTTCATTTTTTTTTTTTGTTAGGTTTAAATATTCTTTATTTTACATTTTGTCAACTAACCGTGATACACTGACAGTTTGGCACTAGTTATTTTATTTGTTTTATTGTTCTTTTTATTTTTATGTTTCTTTTTATTTTCTTCCTCCAAACATAACTGTTTATTGTGTTTGTGGTTTTTTATTGGGATTTATATTTGGCTTCTATAAACAAACATTGTTTAACTTGAAACATTGTATTGTAGATGGTAAGATTCCATTTGTTATATTTTTTTATGCACTGTTAGTAACATACATTTTTTTCTATAGGATCGCCATGATGGTGTACCCAGCCACAGTTCCAGACTGTCCCAGTTGGGTTCAGTCTCCCAAGGACCCTATTCAAGTGCCCCACCTTTATCACATACACCCTCCTCGGATTTTCAACCTCCCTACTTTCCACCACCGTACCAGCCTCTACCTTATCACCAGAGCCAGGACCCCTACTCACACGTCAATGACCCTTATTCTCTAAATCCTCTACACCAGCCCCAGCAACACCCATGGGGACAAAGACAGAGGCAAGATGTTGGCTCAGATACTGGATCCCTTCTGCCCCAGCCCAGAGCTTCGTTACCCCAGCTCTCTGGACTTGACCCCAGGAGGGACTATCATTCAGTCAGAAGGCCAGATGTTCTCCTACATTCGGCTCACCATGGTCTGGATTCTGGGATGGGGGATAGCCTTTCTCTACATGGGATTGGTCCCCCTGGCATGGATGATGTCCAGGTAAGGAAAAGACCACTATAGATCCGGTGTGTGAATAATAATTGAATAATGCCATTTGTTCAGTGTATATGTGTGTATATATATGAATGTCTGAGGAAGACAGCTCAACGCTGGTCTTGAATGCATGCACTCAAATTCTCATAGTTAGCCAATCAAATGTATCACTTTAATTCGGATTGATTGCTGTATATAAGTTTTCACTCTAAGGGGGTTTTTGAAAATATGTTTAAAAATGTATATTTAAAAAAAATGTGGGCTTAATAAACAGTTGTAGGTCAGCGTTTCGGCAGCTGTCTACAGTCTTCAACAATATTTAGATATATATAGTTTGCCCGCCAAAGGTTCCCGCAGATAGATGCTCGCCTTGTAATCCTGAATTTGTGATAATAACAAAGATGTGATCTGAATTAAGTGTTTTCTACCTATATGTTAGTTTGTCAGTGAAAGATAAGTCTATCCTCTGGGTGACCCAAAAAAAAGCAGGCGTGATTTGAATTAATATCTCTATATCACTGACCGTGGAATGTATAGAGTAACATAAGAATGAGTTTATAATCTTGATGTTGGTGGGAATTTACTAGGTGTTACAGGGTCTAGGACCTGGGTATATCCGTTTAGTTTACTCAATGTGTAAAAAAATAGTTAAGTTAAGGTTTTACTATGATAGATAGATAGATAGATAGATAGATAGATAGATAGATAGATAGATAGATAGATAGATAGATAGATAGATAGATAGATAGATAGATAGATAATGGATTATGGATGACTGTTACAAATACGTTATTACTCTCTGATCATTTGTTGTAGTTTTTGTATTTTTAATTCCAGTTATTTAATAAAACCAGCCACTATGGTAAATCGGTTTACTTTTTTATTTACTTAACTACTGTAGAGGGTTCAACACTGAAACCCTTGGATGATTCAATTCTTTACTGATATACTTTGTCTTCAATCATTTCCACTCAAAACGTACCCTTAGTAAATACACCGATTTAATACGAGATTTTTACTTCTAGGGCGATTCTAAAAAAAAAAAAAAAAAAAAGACGGATTTAATACATTACAAGGCTAATTCGATTACAAACAGTTATGGGGGTCTATGTGAACCCGCCTGGATATAATTAAATGTCATTATTTAGTGTTGAAATTGATCTGCTGAAGGAATTTTGTTTGCATTATTTATTTATGTCTTCAAACCACACAAACACTTTTTTGAAATTGGAGATACCCATTTAGGCGACTTTTTTTTTATTTTAAAAAGTCGCATTTATTTCAAGAATGAACTGTAAGAACCAATGCAATGCCAGGCTATATTGTATCAGAAAATACACTAAAAAAAATTAAATAAATATGTCAAAAAAATGGATCCAAGTCTCACTGTATTAGCTTAAACTCCACAAATGTAGTAATTAGCCGATTCTGCTCTATGCCTCCTGTTTCTCCTTGCAGTATTAATTAAATCTTTATGATACTCCTAGTGCCTATTAAGTGTGAACACGCTGAGTGCATATCCTGTACCAAAACTCAGCAGGCGACAGTAATTAGATACCAAATCAGACAACAGTGCTACAGATTAGCTAAAACAACTCAAACACGTCGGCGACAAAGCGCAGAGAGCGCTCTATACCTGGCCGGCAACTCAGATGATGTCAAAAAATATAAAAGGAAATTCAATCTTATCATAAAATAGATTTAAAATTAAAAATTAAAAAAAGGAAAAATCGCAAATATGGCTCACCTTTGGGCACCCACAGCTGCTGTGGGCGGGAGGTGGCTGAGCATCGTGGGAGTTGTGGCCCACTGCTGCTTTTTCGTTTAGGTACTGATATTGGAAGATATTCATTGATGATGTAAATCAGGATTTTCATTAATTATATATATATATATATATCCCTTTTCTAGAGGTTGCTCCAAAGGGTTAAACCAAAGTACTTCATTCATACTAAACTACCTCCCCATCTATCAGCAGAGGTAGCAGGTCACATTCACTCAGAGGATAACATTTCCTAAAAATAATGAAGACATTTAACTTAGTGAAATCCTACAGATTGATTGATCAGGAAATGAAAGTGTTAAATATTGGGAGGTGTGTGTGTGTGTGTGGGGGGGGGGGGGGGTCTTTAAAAATGTTAACAGGCAAGTTATTTCCGGATTACTATTTATTACCCGGTAATAAGGATTTTTTTTTCTATATTAATTAAATCATCTTAGCATCTGTTACATTAAAAGAAAATCTAGTAAGTTTTGCTAACAAGGTATAATCAGTATAGTCCTAAAAATGGGGACTATACTGAATTTAAATTGTACCTTAAATTGTAATCAATAAATAATTCAGTAAAGGAGATTCAAGTTAAATGGACCAATTTCATCCAAATATATTAGCTGCTTGTACTTACATTTGTATAAGCACACCAATATTATTTGTATTTTGTTTGTTTTCTTTAATTGTAAAAGCAAAATAAGTTATTTTGTATCTATTTTAATGAGGATTAAAATAATCCTTCTTTAAGGTGATAGTAAAATGATTTCCCACATTCGGCTGTAATATTGACAGAATTCACAGCCAGGTCTTATTTCTTTCCCCTGCACTTTACATCTCTAATAATAATCACAAACTCAGGTGCAGTGAATTGACTTTCACTTGTGGGGAACAAAAGCAAAGAGACGTGTGAACGATCAGTGTTGCTGATTCCTGTCTGTAATTCAATGTTTAACCTGATAACAAAGTCATTTCCTCACACTGAAACTTCCCAGTGTATATTTATTATCTGCCCGATTCATTTCACTGGATGTCATTTGCCCTGTGTGTTCTATAACAGACTTTCAACTGGTGGGTTATTAATATAAATGAGGTGTTTATCTATATAATATAAAACATACATCTCTATATTGTCATTTAATATTGCATATGTGTGTATCTATTAAATGTATGTGTCTATATATATATATGTGTGTGTGTGTGTGTGTGTGTGTGTAGCTATATATAAATCACACAATGTGTGTGTGTAGATAGGTATACCTAGATCTGTGTATAATATATATATATATATATACATATATATATATATATATATATATAAGTATATATGTCTGTATAAATATATATGTTGTATATATATATATATGTGTGTGTGTGTGTGTGTGTGTGTGTGTGTGTGTGAGTGGGTGTATGTATATATGTGTCTGTGTGAGTATATATATATATACATAATATACTCATATATATGTATATATAATATACTCACACAAAATAATATAATTCTTTGACATGTAAAATAGTGCTGGTATGTTTTATCTCCACAGTCAGTTGAAGATGCTAATAACGCCATGAATCTACTGGATCAGTCAGTCATTAAGAAAGGTATGTATAATTACCGCCCATTAAAATCCTATAATATTAATGTAACAATTATATTACAGTTACAGTCGTGTGGCAATATGTATGAACCATGATTAGTATTATGTCAGAGGGCAGTCAAAAAACAAATTCAGGAGTCCAAGATGAATTCCAAAGTCCTATTAAATGATCTGGATAAGACACATAAAATCAGTTTCACCTATATAATAAAAATAATAATAAGACTCGATAATAGGGCTTTTGAAAATGACTATAAATGTGTGTACACGTGCTTCTTTCTATCCTGCCCAGTTAGCAGCATGTAAATTACAATATATTCCCCATTTTATGACATTATCCCACTTGGGTCTAATGAGTTTGGTAAATGTATCATAGGAAACACATGGGCAGATTCCTTGATTTACTCATCTCACAATATCCCACTGCTACAGAGTGTGTGCACTTAACAAATGTTTGCAGTCTTGTGTACAGCTGTAAGCAAAATAATTAACTAATTAAACTAATTAAATGTAATTATAATAACTCATTTTGAGCTTATTGCTGTCTATCTATTTTTGTTTTACATTTCTGTGACAAACACAGGCCATGCATGATCATTTTACTGATACTTTGGGATGCAGGAATGTACTTCTTTGCACACTACTGGCTTTTTAAGCAAACACAATCTGTTTTTTTTTTTTTTAACCATTTACATTTATAAAAGCTTGTTTATTTAATGGTATAAGGGCTATAGAACATTGTTTGAAATCTAGAGTAAAAGAATAATCATATGTATAGTTAGCCTATTTATTGCATATCTTTCTCTTCTCTGTCTATGGTATTCTGTGTGAACTATATAGATTTTTACAACAACTAAACCTTAAGCCAATTTGCAGTTAATATTACCAGTCACTAGACACCTGTCTATGTATAGTGATAATGAATTATTGCTGAGATAGTGGTCACCTGTGTCTAGCACCTAAGAATTTGTTCATTATATTCTTCCCAAAATAGGCCTTATACCACTCACCTTGGATTCCCATTAAAACGAATTATCTGTGTAACTTAATTTCGCTTAAACAGTGTAATTAAGGATTAGCACCAGTGCTACCTTTTTATTTACTTATATATTTTCTTTTCATTTTGTAAAAATAGCCCATTGTTTGTGTATTATAGGACTGTGCTTTGTACCTCTTTCTGACACATAAAGAGTCACATTTTATTTGGGTTCTGACCAGGACCAAGCAGTGGAAATTGCTGTTTATCTTTTGTCTTGTGCAATTAGCATTCAGATAAAAATATCTTTTATATTTCTCTGAGAAGCATTATCCCTGTACATAATCCTATTACAATGTCATAGCATGTTTCTGTCGATGGAAAGTATTGTTCTACTAAAATGTTCTAGATACTCATTATTAACTGTTAAAATCCCTGAACTCCCTCATTTTCAACTGTCTTCTAAAAAAGGGTACATTTGGAGAAATCTAGATAAAAAGTGCAAAATTAAAATTAAGATATATATATTTTTAAAAAATCTTTAGATGATGTGCTTTTTATTTTCTTAAAATTGAAAGGAAAAATTTGCATCCTATTGATGAGATAAGAGACTTTGATGAATGAGAGTCGGGGGTTTATTGCCTGTGTAATCCCTCACTCTATCACTCGATCCCCTATTATAATCTGAGCAGATATAATGACTGATAATGTCATCACGTGCAATAGACTTCCACTCCAACACCAACAAATCAGTCATTTGAACAATAACATGCACAGGCCAGTCAGTTTCAGTAAGGGCCAAGCAATACTAAACAAAGTTGATAAAACAAAAATGTAAACGTTTACATGAATAATAATCTAATAAAATACTGTAAGAGCTACAACTCCACGCACCCCTCACTCCCCTCCACCCCCCGATTTTTTTTTTTTTCCAAACACATTTTTCAAATGTAATTTGATCCTCCAAATGTGAGGACATTATATATAAGAAATTTAGGGCCGGATTTATCAAGGGGGAAAAAAAGGTGCTATTTAAAAAAAATGGTAATTACTACCATTTTAGTACTTTTTCCTAAAATAGCACCTGCTTGGGCTTGATACATATGGCCCATAGTGTATACTTAATGTTATACTATCTGATAAAACACGTTGTAAATCAAGAAAATACAAATCGGTAACTATTAAGGTTGAACGATAATGATGCTGCTAGTAATAATAATAATAATAATAATGTAAGGGTTAAATAAAAAAATACAGGATCTTGTGTCTCTCATACAATGTTATAGTTCAGATTCTAGTTTGATTTAATACTTGGTTACAGGATCTTGTGTCTCTCATACAATGTTATAGTTCAGATTCTAGTTTGATTTAATACTTGGTTACAGGATCTTGTGTCTCTCATACAATGTTATAGTTCAGATTCTAGTTTGATTTAATACTTGGTTACAGGATCTTGTGTCTCTCATACAATGTTATAGTTCAGATTCTAGTTTGATTTAATACTTGGTTACAGGATCTTGTGTCTCTCATACAATGTTATAGTTCAGATTCTAGTTT
This sequence comes from Pelodytes ibericus, assembly GCA_036172795.1. Classification (NCBI taxonomy): domain Eukaryota; kingdom Metazoa; phylum Chordata; class Amphibia; order Anura; family Pelodytidae; genus Pelodytes; species Pelodytes ibericus. The sequence continues at coordinate 205,883,551 of CM069861.1, forward strand.
GATTTAATACTTGGTTACAGGATCTTGTGTCTCTCATACAATGTTATAGTTCAGATTCTAGTTTGATTTAATACTTGGTTACAGGATCTTGTGTCTCTCATACAATGTTATAGTTCAGATTCTAGTTTGATTTAATACTTGGTTACAGGATCCCATTTTATTTAAGTGCTCTGTTTATTCTACTTCATTCTCTGCCAAGTCTCACTGGTAATTAAACTGAGAATAACATTTAGCCAACCCAAAAAAAAAAAAAAAAAGAATCACAGAGATTTAGGATGGTTTGTGTTTCAGATTTTTGCTTTTGCAGCACAAGTGTTAACGTAAATTTTTTTTTAGAGGATTGGTTTAAGCGTCAATCTAGTATTTTTTTTTAAGACAAGGAAAATAATGATATAATGATTTTTCTGACTGCTAGGACTATTAGCAGGAGGCTCAGGCTGCCACAAGCTACTAAGTACATAGACCCAGTGCTAACAAGGTGAAGTGTGTGTTTGCAACAACAGATAGCACAGAATGCAAAAATTACACGTCGCTTAGTGTATACAGGAACCAATTATTAGTTCTCTATTATTTTGATGGCCCCAGCGATGTAAAAGGTCACGTATGGATTTTTTTGATTATTTTTTTTTTTTTGGGACATTTACGATATTAAATGTGTGATGAAGAATGAAAAGCAGCCTGGGTTAATTCGATCTTTTAAATCTCTAAAACGATACAGGCTAAGTGCTGCGTGTTAAGGCTGTCTCTCCACATAAAAGAGCTCCGACCTAGAGTGATGGGAGTTGAACTGCAGCACAAGTTATAGATCAGCCTCATGGCTAAAACCCTGGCCCAACAGACTGGAGGGGAAGTGTTGTTTGAAGCTGCAGGTGCCTTTGTGAAATTAGGATACCTCTAGAATTCATCCAAATGAGGGCGTTCGTTACACAGAACGATTTCGAGGCAACGTTCTCAATTATGAACGTTCTAAATCATGAACCTTCTAAACCATTTAAGTTCTAATTCATGAACATTCTAAATCATGAACCTTCTAAACCACAAACCTTCTAAACCATGAACGTTCTAAACCATGAACGTTCTAAACCATGAACGTTCTAAACCATGAACGTTCTAATTCATGAACGTTCTAATTCATGAACGTTCCATTGGTTACCATGGTGACTGCCCCACTTATCGTTTTAACTCATAATTCCTCCTTGTTCGTAGCGCCTATATGTCTTTTTTTTAATACAAAACCATTTTGTGCCAGCCAACAGAAATGCATAGATTGAGTCTTTTATTAATAAGGAACCAGGAAACACACTCATTTGTTTTTACTGAATGATCAATATTTATAGAGAGAGGGAAATGTTAACGCAAAGACCTAAAAGTGGAACAAGCAGCAGCAGCAGGAACATTCCATTGGTTTCCATGGTAACTGCTCCAGAACGTCGCCCCGTATTTAGCCTTAGTAGATACTACCAGTGTGCTTTATAATCGCCCCTTCATCTACATAGACCTACTTTTTTTTTTATCATCACCAAAAATGTTTATTATGCAATAATAAATCACTCAAACGTTGGCAGCTATAACGACAAATTCACTAAGAATTATCGTAGCACTACGCCACTAGTTAGCAGACCATTCACTTCAAAAGAAGGGGGGGGGGGGGGTACTAGAAGTAGGTAAGATGCTTACACATGGGCTAGAAAAGGTGTAAAGGCCTCCCCTGTGTTTCATACAATCTGTGCCCAAATTCAAGTCACAATCTACTAAATAAGGAATAGGGGGGAGGTAAAAAGGGGTCTAAATCTTGCCCTAGAAACACGGTCCTGCTAAATGATCTCTCCTCAAATGTCACTGCCATCCACCCATTCCCCTTCATTTTAGTTTCCTTATTAAAATCCATTGCAAAGAAGAATATATATATATATAAAAAAAAATAATAATAATAATTCTGGCATAATGGCGAAAAATGTGTCACCACTCCATTTTTTGTTTTCCTTTAAGGCTAATTCATGCTACCTGAACCTTATCACAAAGCATTACAGGGAGGTATAAACAGAATAATAATAATAATAATATTAATAATAATAATACTGGGACAGAGGGGCAAATCAATTACTCTTGGCCTATAAACAGGGGGCTCTCCTAGATCATCCTCTCTAATATTCCACATCCAGACCCCCCCCCCCCCCCCCCCCCCCCCATCCCCTTGTTCTGTCTCCAAGTCTAGCTGACATTTGGGAAGTAACTTAGTTAAGACCAAATGAGTGGTTCCCAGTAGGGAAAGCAAACGACTGGAGTTAAGGTAGCCGGCTTGATTAATGTCTTTTTTCATTCTGAGATCTCCAGAGCTCATTTAAGGCTAATTTTCTATATGAGCCCCCTTTGAGCTATTAATGCAATAGTCAAGGAGCAGGCTCCCTCTTTTCTAACTGCTCCATTAAAAGCCCCATTACAAGGCAGGATCTGTGGGGATAATGAAAGGTACACTTAAGATCGTCTAATATATTATTGGCAGAGGGTGGTAAATACGATTTAGAAAGGGATGGTCAACGCTCGATCAATAAAACAATAATGAGAAATGATTCGCTACATTAACACATCCAAATTCCAAGCAAACATTAAAAAATCATTTTGACTTTCCAGCCCCCATTAAGATCTGGGAGAGAATGTGCGATTAACATAATATTTACTGTGTATCTACACATATGCTTTTGTCAATACTAAATTGTATTTAAACACAGAGAATAGGAGGTTAGGAAATAAAAGCCATATAGAAACCACGGTCAGTAACAACGGAGATGGATTGGAAATCCAATAAATATTATTTTAATAGTAACAAATCCAAAACGATGTTTTATTTGAGGGAAAAAACATTGTTCTTTTTTTTCTTTGTTTCTTTATATTTTTCGCCTTCTTTTTTCTTCACTCTCTTTTTTTTTAAATTATTTTTCTTGCTTTTCTAAACGACTCACTATGAAACTAACTGCACTAAAATTTTATCAAACTTATAACATTTTTTAAACATTTTAGTTTAATGTTTATATAAGTTATATATATATATATATAGCACTGATCATACGTTATAATATTTATTGCTTTTGCTGATTTTAATCAATTAAACTTATTCATATATTAGGAATACTGTAGAATTAGGCTTTTTCGTCGCCTCTAACTATACAGAAAAGTGAAAATGTGTATATTTCCCTGGTTTGGTTGTGTTCTATGCTTGTACATTTTAGGGTGGTACATATTAAATTAGAACTGTACTACTGAAAGTGCAATCTATATTCGAATGTTAAAATAGTTAGCAGTAGTTATAAGATGATATGTAGATATGTATACTTATTTGATTCAAAGCAACCAACATTATAATATGAGAATGTTTACTTTTATATATATTTTTTTTGTATTTTATATAATGATTTCATGAGAACTTATAATAAAATATATTTAAAAAGAAAATAAAACCAGTTAAATTATGTAGAATCGTATTAACGCAATGATCTATATAACGAAAAAAATCATAAATAGTCGCAGCAAGTTTAAAGTATTAACTAAGAACAAGCAAGGATTGTTTATATTTCTAGTGATAATCCAAATTAAGATAATAATACAACATCAATCAAAACAGGATCCTAATATTATTCTTCTTAATATTAATCATCAAGCAATATATCAGTTTAGCTCTCAATTGAGTTTAACTCATGAAGAGCCAGAGGGCTCTGTAATACTCATCTGGCAATCAAGAGGTAAAAGCACGCTCTGTTAATTCATCTGAGTTTAACCCTTGGAGCCCCATGCACTTTCAATGCTCTCCAGGCATTTAGACTCGCTATCTAGACCGCTTTATCGGTTGGAGACAGGGATCTCTTGCAATAGGATGGCATAAATGGGGTTAATTTATTCAGGGAAGATTGTAAACATGTTAAGGACTGGGAGCCTGCTGTGTGTTTGCTATGCTCCATTTCCTTAGTATTTCCTACTGTCTTTTTAAAGCTACCTCACTCACCCTGAGATTAAGTTCCAAGGTCCCATAATCACTAACAAACCAAGCGAATATGGGATGTCTCTTACTGCTAAACACAAGTCAAGGAGAAATAATAATAATAATAATAATAATAATTAAACATGTTCTCTGGGGATCAGAAAAGAGGCATTTAATAATCCAATAAAAATGAAAGATCCAACACCACCCCCCCCCCCCCCCAAAAAAAATAATACTAGAAAATATATTGTCTACTGGTACATTTCCCTGGGATTTTGTTGCTCTGAAATACTCACTATTATTATTATTTATGGTTTTCTTTAGATTTATTTTTTTTGTCATTTCTGTCAATTAAAAAAACATTTGCCATCTCCT